>SJXO01000069.1:131616-181641 GCA_006408615.1 Connochaetes taurinus | reverse complement strand
CCCACTCCCTCCCCTCACCATCCCCCTCTGCCTCTCCCTCTTCAGTGCACTTTTATCCACACATGCACCATTTCCTGGGAGAGGCAAGGTAACTCAGCAAGAAGAGCATGAGTTTTGAAGTCAATGTGACATCTGTTTGAATGACTCTCTTAATAGCTATGTGGCCCTGGGCAGAAATTGAAGCTCTACTTCAGGCTGCCCATTTAAAATGCAAATAAAATACTCACACTGCAGGGTTATTGCGATGACTGAAGAGGCTGAGTGTGCAAAGCACTTGACCCAGCACCTGGCACTGAGAGAGCTCTCAACAGACAGCAGTTACTATATTAAATGTTTGCTGGTTTGGCGAGTAGGAGAAGGGAAAGCTCCCCACATTCATTTAGAGTTAACAGGAAAATTCTGTTTAAAAATACTTTACAACAAAAAGAGATTATATAATTGGCTGCCTTCTAAACTGATATACTATACACAGTAATTATTCCTAAAAACTTGATCAGTATTTGGACACATTATATTAGTTTTGTATAAATATCACATGAGGGACGAGTGAGACAGTCTGACCACCTCAAGCCACAAAGAACCCACACCCTCATCACTGCAGCACCCAAGAACCACGATACGTCCTCCAGGGTCACTTGTATTTCGAGGCTAATTTAATCCCTAATGTAACTGGAAAGAGTGAAGCATAAAGATCCATCTGCCTCAACCATCCGCACTTGGGTTATACAGTTCATTAAACTGTTCAAATGATGCAGACGATCAGCATTCCCATTCAGCTACAGGGCATGTCATTTCCTCTCCCTACACACTGTACTGACTTCTTTGAAAATATTTTACCCGCTTGTACATTAATGTGAGGTCCTTGGCACACTCCAACTGAGCAGTAAGAAACGAACAACCAACAGGCCTGGCTTCAGGGTAAAAATCGGCCTGGTAGCATGGCCTCAGAAGAATCCCTCCACCTCTCGGCTCAGACAAGGGGTGAACAAGCTGCTGCTGCTAAGTCGCTTCAGTCGTGTCTGACTCTGTGCGACCCCATAGATGGCAGCCCACCAGGCTCTGCCGTCCCTGGGATTCTCCAGGCAAGAACACTGGAGTGGGTTGCCATTTCCTTCTCCAATGCATGAAAGTGAAAAGTGAAAGTGAAGTCGCTCAGTAAGTGTCCCACTCTTCGTGACCCCATGGACTGCAGCCTACCAGGCTCCTCTGTCCATGGGATTTTCCAGGCAAGAGTACTGGAGTGGGTTGCCATTGCCTTCTCCTGAACAATGTTAATCCCACATAATGCACAGTATAGTGTGACTCTATGGGAGGGGTAATAGTTTTAAAAAAATATGCATGTTGGTAAATGTCTGGGGTTATTTATAAAGAACATCCAAAGGTAATGTCATACAAGACGACTGTTATACCTATTTATTACCCCAAAAGTTTTCAGCTGATTTTTAATGTATGTCAACTGGTTTTATTTGTTTTAATCTATTAAATCCTAATCCAACTGTATGTGTTCTCTCATTTATAAAATGATAAATATAAACAAAAAATGGTCAACTATCACAGCAATATTCTAACCAAATATATTTTCAATGAACAGTAAAGTAAAACCAAAGTAAACTTCTCAGAGGGAAGCCAAATTAATACACTTCACTTTATTCAGTTGTATCTTGTAATTAACATATTCCCTTCCCCACCTTTTGTCATTAGTGGCTAAAAATTAATGGAAATTATTTTTTAAATGCGAAATTTAAGATATTTTACAACAGAATTGTTTAGCTATATAAAACAAACCGTGGACCATTCAAATTTTATTTCCTTAAAAATAAAAGGTTATTGTTCATAATGTAGCCATAAATTAAACTCTACCTGACTCCACTGTTAATAGCTTTCCCCTATAAAGTATATTAACTTCGTTTGGAGTCTAATATACACAGCTTACTCTTAAGGTCCCAAACCGTCTCCCTTCCCCAAAAATACTTTTTTTCTGCTGAGACAGGAAAACAGATAATAAACTGCTGCTCTATCTGTCCTCCAACAAAAGACTTGGTCTAAAAGGGCCACTTGCTAACAGCTTTGTCTACTTCAACATATCAAGAAGTAACTACCCACGGTGTATTTGAGGTCATTCTACTTTTCTGAACTCACTTTGACAGGTACTCCAATACTTTTAACATTTTAATTAATCTCCAGTACATTTTGTCCTTTTTCATTAAGAAATTGCCTAAATTTCTGTTCAAATGTTTTTTGCTAACAGTCTTTCAACACTGCATAGGCCAGGTCTCACATTACTGGCTTCATACAGTTAAAATTCCTATTAACTAGTATAAAACCTAAGTGTACAAAGAGAAACTTCTTATCAGTTCAGTTCAGTCGCTCAGTCGTGTCCAATTCTTTGCGATCCCATGACTGCAGCACGCTAGGCCTCCCTGTCCATCACCGACTCCCGGAGTTCACTCAGACTCGCTTCCATTGAGTCAGTGATGCCATCCAGCCATCTCATCCTCTGTCGTCCCCTTCTCCTCCCGCCTTCAATCTTTCCCAGCATCAGGGTCTTTTCAAATGACTCAGCTCTTCACATCAGGTGGCCAAAGTACTGGAGTTTCAGCTTCAACAGCGGTCCTTCCAATGAACATTCAGGACTGATTTTCTTTAGGATGGACTGGTTGGATCTCCTTGCAGTCCAAGGGGCTCTCAAGAGTCTTCTCCAACACCACAGTTCAAAAGCATCAATTCTTCAGTGTTCAGCTTTCTTTATAGTCCAGCTCTCACATCCATACATGACTACTGGAAAAACCACAGCCTTGACTTAGACCTTTGTTGGCAAAGTAACGTGCTGTCTAGGCTGGTCATAACTTTTATTCCAAGGAGTAAGCGTCTTTTTATTTCATGGCTGCAATCACCATCTGCAGTGATTTTTGGAGCCCCCCCCCCCAAAAAAAATTAAGTCTGTTACTGTTTCCACTGTTTCCCCATCTATTTGCCATGAAGTGATGGGACCAGACGCCATGATCTTCGTTTTCTGAATGTTGAGCTTTAAGTCAATTTTTTCACTCTCCTCTTTCACTTTCATCAAAAGGCTCTTTAGTTCTTCACTTTCTGCCATAAGGGTGGTGTCATCTGCATCTCTGAGGTTATTGATATTTCTCCCGGCAATCTTGATTCCAGCTTGTGCTTCATCCAGCCCAGTGTTTGTTATGACGTACTCTGCATATAAGGTAAATAAGCACAGTGACAATATACAGCCTTGATGTACTCCTTTCTCGATTTGGAACCAGTCTGTTGTTCCATGTCCAGTTCTAACTGCTGCTTCCTGATCTTCAAACAAATTTCTCAAGAGGCAGGTCAGGTGGTCTGGTATTCCCAGCTCTTTCAGAATTTTCCACAGTTTATTGTGATCCACACAGTCAAAGGCTTTGGCATAGTCAATAAAGCAAAAATAGATGTTTTTCTGAAACTCTTGCTTTTTCGATGATCCAGCGGATGTTGGCAATTTGATCTCTGGTTCCTCTGCCTTTTCTAAAACCTGCTTGAACGTCTGGAAGTTCACGGTTCATGTACTGTTGAAGTCTGGCTTGGAGAATTTTGGGCATTACTTTGCTAGCATGTGAGATGAGTGCAATTGTGTGGTAGTTTGAGCATTCTTTGGCATTGCCTTTCTTTGGAATTGGAGTGAAAACTGACCTTTCCAGTCCTGTGGCCACTGCTGAGTTTTCCAAATTTGCTGGCGTACTGAATGTAGTACTTTCACAGCATCATCTTTCAGGATTTGAAATAGCTCAACTGGAATTCCATCACCTCCACTAGCTTTGTTCGTAATGATGCTTCCTAAGGCCCACTTGACTTCGCATTCCAGGGTATCTGCCTCTAGGTGAGTGATCACACCATCGTGATTATCTTGGTCGTGAAGATCTTTTTTTGTACAGTTCTTCTGTGTATTCCTGCCACCTCTTCTTAATATCTTCAGCTTCTGTTAGGTCCGTATCATTTCTGTCCTTTATTGAGCCCATCTTTGTATATATGCTGATATTTTAACATTCCTTATGACTACAATCTAAGGAATATTATCAGGTTTTTTCTAAAGCCAAGTAACAACCCTTCTTAACCCCCTAATTTTAAGGTTCTCTGAATTAACCAGACACAAAGAATTATTTGCACTGTGAAGCCCTGAGAAAAAATGGGAAGGAAATTCATCAAAAATAAGCTAAAGCAATACTGAAGGAGAACAAAGGGAAGTAACTGTATAAAATGCAGTCTCTATCAAAGATAACGCACGTCCACAAAGTCACCTTCAGGGCCCACTGGGTGCCCGCTTGTTCTGCAGCACTTTCACCGCAGATGCCTGCAGAGCACACCCCCCACCTCCACGGTCAGCTTCTCCAAGAGGCCGACATACACAACAATCACAAGCTGGTCCACCAACCCTCACCACTTTTAATCCCCCTTCACGTTCTATTTCTCTTCCACTGAACTTACCACATAAAATATTACAAAGTGTTTTTGTTTTCTTTATTGTGGGTCTCCCTCTCCTCCCCAATAAAATGTTAAGCCCCCCAAAAGGCAGAGACTTTTGTCTGTTTTGTTCACTGATGCATCCTCAGTGGCTAGAAGAGTGCTTAGAACATAGCAGGCACTCAGGAAGTATCGAATGAATGACGATGAACAATGAATACACGAGTGTATATATACAATGAACACACTCAAAGCAATATATTTTGGGTTCCCACTGGATATCAGGTAAGACTAAACTTTAATTAGCAAAGAGGTCATGTAAATAAACATGTACACAGGGATACAGATCACTACATTTCTCCATTCAACGTCTCCAACACGAACACATAATTACCTGCATCTCCCAATGGAGCACAGAGCAATGGGGTCCCCCACCACGGCAACCAGGGATTGTGCTCTTGTGATGGCAGTGTTGAGAAGCTTGTAGTTAGACAAAAAACCATAATCCAAGTCCTCTGTGGAATCTTCTAGCAGCTGCTCTTTCTTTTTAATTGGTGTCTGTTTATGTTTACAAGTATGCCTTGTACGTACTGTGCTAAGAAACAAAACTCTGAATTGCTTTCCTACAACAAAATAAAAGAGGATTGTTATTCTGAACCAGTGATCTAATAAGAGAATTTCATTTTTAAAATGTACCTGCTAAATAACAGGTGTTGTTGTGGATGTGGAGAAATTGGAACTCTTGTTCAGTGTAGGTAGAAATGTAAAATGGTATGTAAAGAGGTACAGAAAATAGTATGGCAGTTTCTGAAAAATTAAACATAGAATTAACATATGATGCAGAAATTCCACTTCTGGAAATAATTTCCAAAATAACTGAAAGAACTGACACCAGGAGGAAGCCTTGAGAGCCCAGTTTATACACTTTACCCCAGGTTCTTTCTTACATTAACGTATCTATCCCTCATTCTGTGACAAGCCTCCACATGTGTGTGTACAGTTTTAGTGTCAATTCTTAGTCCTTTCTTCTCCAGGCCAAACAATCATAGTTCTTTCAAGCATTTCTGACTCCACATGCAGGTTCTAGACCACTAACCAGGCTAGGTCTTCTCTGGATGCTTCCTGGTTTACTAGCAATATTCTTCCTAAAACGCACACCCAAATTCTGTGTGATCTGGATGCGTGGTACAGTGGACCTATCCCCCAACCCCATCCTAATTTAGAAATTATTACTGGATTCTCCCAGGAACCTAACACTGCACTTGGCTTCTCTGGCACTCATGTTACAGTGCTGCTTTACTTACTTAACCACACAAACTTCATAGCAACTAATCACATGAAAATTTTTAAGAGTTGCTTCACTCACTTAGGAAAATTTAGATAAAGAACAAACTATGCCTTTAATAAGCTATGCCTATGCCTTGCTCGACAGGTGCAAGTTTTAAAAAATCTTTATGAACAGATAAAATCTTTAGCTCTTGGATACGGTATAACGACAATAAGTGCTGGATGCCGCTGTGACTGTAACTATAGCACACATATTCACACAGTTATAGTCACAGAAGAAGTCAACTTGTTCATATTGCTTTTATTCAGATACAAAAAATTAATAAGCGTGTAAATGAGCTCAACATTTAATTGCCAATGTTGGCATTAAAGGACTTGACGTGAAATGAATACACAGATGCTTGTCCAGAAATCTTGAAATCTAAATATCAGAAGTGCACATACTTTGAAATTTAAGCATTTGAATAAGCAATTCATTTCAATTAATAGTTACCTTGAACATTGAGCACCCTTTCTACGTTAACATCAGATAATCTCTTTTTTCGAAGTTCGGCACGTATCCTGAACACCTGGTCTGCATATGGAGTCACCACACCAATACTGCCGTCATCCAACTTGCCCCACGCTACTGGCCACTTCCTTCTCAGCTCTTCCACACGCTCCACCACTTCAAATACCTTTAAATAAGCATACACATAGACATAGTAAAGGTATCAAAAAAATTTGGTAACTGAAATAGATGTGCAAATGATCCCATATCAGCAAATGTCAGTTTTAAACAACCTCTAAATAGGAGTACTGCTTTGCTGATATGAACAAAGGGAGAATAAAAAGTTTTTATTTACATTTTGAGCAGTAAATTTCTACAATAGTGCACCCAGTGAAAACATGGAAATCAGAGAAAATGTAACTGGCAGTTGGCCCCCACCCTTTGCCTCACCTCCATTCGTACATGAGGACAGGTTTGAGTTCCTACCTGGAGAGAAGGGCATGAAGCTGGCAAAACCCCACTGGGGAAACAGGGAAGCACGTTCCCGCATCACCAGCATTTCTCACTCCATCTCTGCAGGTCAAGCCAATGAAACCACCAGACTCCCAGAGTCAGGGCCTCCCATCAGGTGTCGGCAGTACAAGGGCTACCACCACCTTCCACCCCTACTGACAACTCAACAGAGCAGCCGAGAGCGGGGGCCGCCAAACTGCAGCTGGGATGAGCAGATGAGCACACACCTGGACGGAGGGACTGACGTTCAGCAGTCGCTGCCTTCCAGCAGCTCAACTTCACCCAGGCCACTTCAGGACCAGCGCAGCCAAGCCATACCACATCTCACCCACTTGAATTCTTCAGACCCCACTTACTGAATCATGAGAGGGTCTTTAGTGTAGTTCAGTCTACTTTAACTCAATGACTCGATCAGTTTCAATGCTTGGTACAATAGGTGATAAAATGATTAACAGAACAGGTTCCTTGTCTGCTAAAAGATTACTGTATATTTAGAAAATAGTGTCCTAATTTAAAATGGATATATAAGGCAAGCTCAATAGAGGGTCAGGCAAGAGTCTAAGGGGAGAGGAAGGAGACAATTTTTAATATATTTTAAATACATTATTTATTCACTATTTGCCAGTAACATCTATTCAAATTTGTAAGAGTAACTATACAAAAATCTGATAATTTTATTCCTTTTAAGAACTTGAGGATTATTGGCCAGGATGCAGCTCCCACTTGCAGATATAAATTCTAATGAATGACAGAGGAATAGACTCCAATCGTCCTATTGCTATAATGAAATAGCAGCAAGTGACACAAAGACTGTCTGAGGGCTCTGGTGAGCCCACCGGATTGAAAACAGCGTGCTCTTACCGCAGGCATGAGGAAGGCGGGGCTGCGTCTTCACAACAAGAAACACGGGCACGACACCTCGCCCCCCTGCGCTGGGTGCGGTGGTGAGTGAACGGCAGGGCCACACCTCTGCTGACCACCTCCACACACTGTCCCCGCACTAAGCAACACCACCATTTCGTCTCTCCCCTGCCCTTTACATCGTAAGCAGCAGAAAACTGTAGTCAAAATACACAGACCTGGAATGCTCTGAGGAGTTCGGGGAGCCCCTCTCCTAGACAGACTCTACCAAGCTCCTCAAGGGTAACAGATAATCATCCAAAGTCTCTGGAGATTAATCAAAGAGTTTACAAGAAACTGAGAAGCACTGTTTCAACAAAACCTACAGGAAGTCGGAGCGCAGAGTGGAAGGCTGGGCACTCAGGCCTGGGACTGCACCGACTCTCCACAGCAGTCTCAAGGACCACGTCAGCGGCCGAGGGGCAGCCCCATCTGCTCACGCTCCCTGGGCTGAAGGAGCTACTCCAGGCGGCTTGGGCAGCAGCGGAACATCAGAGGTCTCCTTTTTCCAGCAACGCGCGGCAGGAGGCCTGTGAGCGGTTAGCAGCACTTGGGCAGCCCCTCCTTCTCCTCCCCTTCCCCAAGCCCTGGTCTGCAGCAAGGACCTGAGTAGACGGTGGGTGAGGCTGGTGGCCTTCTCTGCTCAGACAGGACATGTCACAGGAGAGCTGATCGGGTGAGCCTGGCAGCCAGGTGGCAGCTGCCACCTCCCATAGCTTCCGAGGACAGAAGGCCCACTCTGTAGATTCAGCAGCCAATGGACAACAGCAGACCTCGCCTCCCAGCTCGGGCTGCAGAGGGTCCACTCGCTGGGGTACAGCAGCTTCTGGACAGCAGCACAGAGTCTACACACTTGACATTCAGAGCTCTTTCTGCAGGAGAGTGCAGTGAGACGGCCGGTGAAGAGCAAGCCCACACCCTCCTGCAGCAACTGTGCCCTGAGTTCTGGCCCAGAGACCAGAGCAAACTTCACGAGGCGGCACCCCTTTGTCCCTGCCAAGGGCCCAAGTTCAGCTGGACTGCACTGTAGAGTGATTGATGCCTCGGGGAGATGAAAAGTGAAATAACAGAGATGAAAAGTTCACCAGAGGGCGGCCCCAACAACAGATCTGAACTGGGAGAAAAACAGACTAGCAAACAAAAGTATCCAGACAGATATCACGTGATCCGAGGACAGAGCGGGGATGGAAAAAAAAGACAAAGCCTCAGAGAAACGTGGAACACCATTAAGCTCACCAACATATGGGGAGACCCAGAAGAGACAGAAAAGAGCAGAAAAAAAATTCAAAGAAATAACGGCTAAAATTTTTCCAAATTTTATGAAAAACTATAATCAACCCATCAAGTTCAATGAACTTCAAGTAAGATAAATGCAAAGAGATCCACACCCAGACATACCACCGTCAACACGGTGGGAGTCACAGACAAAAACAAGTCCTTGAAAACAGCAACAACAAAACTCATCGTCTACAAAGAACAGCAACAAGATTAACAGATGACTTCTCATCGGAAACAGCGATGGCAATAAAGCAGCAGGAAAGCACATTCCAGTGTGCTGAAACAACTCAAACTACAATCTAATATCCAGCAAAACTACTTTCCAAAAATGAAGGCAAAATAAAGACATTCCCAGAAAAACAAAAACGGAAAGGTTTCCTTACTAGCAGACGTGCCCTAAAAGGAACACTGAAATTCTTCAGGCCGAAAGCAAGTGACTCTAGACAGCGATTCGAATCAACACAAACAAAGCATACTGCTAAACCCAATCGCATGGTTAATCATAAAGATGTTAAAACAGTGTATTTATTCTCCTTTCTCATTTTAACTGACGTTCCAGCCAGCATTTTCCAACCTGAGTGCAAAAGTAATAAAGGAGACCCTTAGAGTTATCTGTCAATATTTCAAACCTTAAGAAAACTTTACCTTTTCCTAAAATTAATTGGCACAGACTAATTAAAATGTCAAGTTGCTTTGCTTCTGGCTAGGATTTTACCAAATGGGCACTGTCAATTTTCTTGTACTGACTTCTAACTCCAGGCCTCTGATCTTTTCCAGGGAAAGATGAATTATTATTACAGAATAAAAGCTGTCTCTCTGTAAATAAAATGAGTAAAGCATGGGACCAAAGGGAGGAGGTGGAGAGGGGCATCACAGATCAGGAGCCATTCCCCTAGCGAGCAGCCATGCGCACTGCCTCCCCTGGGCCCCCTCCGGTCCACAACTCCACTCCTGCCTGACAGCTGGGAACAAGCCTCGGGGTCTCTGGTCTGAGACCCTGAAGACACCAAGGCTTTTGTCTGCTGCCTGATCTGACCCGTCATACTATCCACGTTTTCTCTAAACATAACAAGTCAGAAACCGTAAGAGAACCATATAAGCTATAGCACATAACGGGTCAGTGACGTCGTCATCCTGGTGGCCTCTTGGGAGCACAGGACTCTTGTCAAGTCTTACACGTTTAGAGTTGATACCTGATTCAAGCTTGCACTATAGAATGTAATCATAATCCTTTTTAGATGGCTAACAATAATAACCTATATGAAAACACCGACTTTTAAATTAAGCTCTGTACTTTGGCATAAGACAGAATGTAAACCAAAAGTTTTGTTTCTCACGGGAGATTTTAACAAATCAATGTTGCACAAAAAAGAATAAACCTTCATACCATTTTTATGTAAATCAAGTCAACACATGATAAAATATCAACCCAAATTTTAAATAAATGCTCAATAAGAGCAGACTCTCTGACTGCAAAAATGCGGACAATTTGCAAGGAAAACCAAGGCACCTCTGCATTGTTATAGAACGCTGTGCTGTTCTTCTCCTGCACGTCTTCCCCTCGGGCCGTAAAGAAGGTCAGCGGGTAGAACTCTTTGTGTGCTGGCTGCTTTCCACTGGCCATCAGCTTGCCCTCGTAGAAGAGCTCAGAGGTGTAACTGCAGGAAAAGACCAAAATAGATGAATAAGTAAAAAGGAATTGAGCTCCAAAATTAATTTTACCCATAAGAAACAAAAATTACCAGTCAAATCTAATGTTGCTATATTCCCATGATTAATTTTAATCCAAACATCTAATATCCATGATGCTAAGATTTCCTCCAAAATTTACGACAGCAATACAAATACTGTAGGCTCCTGGTATACCACTGCTATATGAACTGACCTGGGGGAAGGCATGAAGCCAGAATATAGAAAGAAAAGGGAGAAACAATGACGGTCCAATTCTGAATGAGAATGTTGCTCTATAAGGACATTTGCCAGCTGTTATGGTTCTCTACACTAAAATTATTTTAAATGTGTATTTTGATTTGTGTGGATCATATACTTTTGCAAACAAAGATCTACAGACACTGAAACAGCACACATTAACTGAGGGTCATTCCAGTCTCCAACTGTAAAACGCACGCTCCTCACTAAGGGAGACACTGCCTAGTACTCGATTCATCACTGACTGCAGCAAACGACCGGCAACAATACAGGAGCCACAAGTGGAGAGAAAGATAAAAGCACAGTTAAATCGAAATTTATTTTTCTCTCTCCTGTTGCTTTCACAGAAACCTAAAATGATTTTCCCACGACCACCGTAATCAATATTAGTAAATTACACTAAATTTGAAAAAGTCTTAAACTTTGGTGGTGATCGTGATTGGACGCAGCACAAAGGGCTCCCCGGGGTTGGTCTGGGTGAGGCTGGAGGGCACTCTGGCCTGTGGCTATTCAGTGAGCTACCGCTCATGATACTTTCCCTTTCAACGATGCACACTCTATTTAATAGAAGCCTTTTAAAACTTTTATTACTACTAAATTTCATGGTTTTCCTTCCTTCCTTTCTCCCTCTCATCCTCCCTTTCTTCAAAACAGATTCCTCGCGTAACACAACCGGACACATCTTCATAAGCCATGATGCCGTCTGTCAATTATTTGCTTTTATTACATCACGCAGTTTTACATACACAGTATGTATTCAGTCACAGAAAGAGGTGTTACAGCTAATAACAGAAACTGAAGACTGTCTCCAGAACAGCCCTGCTGTAGAAAATTTCCAGCTAATTCTTGCTGCTGCTGTCACTTCAGTTGTGTCTGACTGTGCAACTCCACAGACGGCAGCCCACCAGGCTCTGCCGTCCCTGGGATTCTCTAGGCAAGAACGGTGGAGCGGGCTGCCATTTCCTTCTCCAATGCATGAAAAGTGAAAAGTGAACGTGAAGTCGCTCAGTCGTGTCCGACTCTGTGCGACCCCATGGACTGCAGCCCACCAGGCTCCTCTGTCCATGGGATTTTCCAGGCAAGAGCACTGGGGTGGGGTGCCATCGCCTTCTCCAAGCTAACTCTTGAGTTACAGACATAGAATGAAACACAACTTGCAACACTAGGGACGCCATGTAGCTCTGCTGGGAATAACCTGTCCCTGGGACAGCGCCGCGCTCAGTCACCGCCTACCAGGCCGGACAGCGCGCCAGAGCCGGTAGCTCACACCTACTTGATGATAGCTTCGTGGGAGCGGTAGTTCTCGCACAGGAGGATCCTACAGGGAAACTCGGCAGGGTAGTGCTCATAGAGCCGATCAAGTAACGACACATGGAGGTTCCTCTCCCTGGCAAACTCGCTGTAAACAAAAGGACTGAGCTGTAACAGATAAACACATGGGAGAAAATTTAACTAAATATACAAATAGTATTCTTATTAACATACTTGTAAAAAAAAAAATCCACCATGTTGGAACTTCTGATATACTAAATCTCAGCATGCTGAATGTTGCAATAAGCAGAGTCAAACATATACTCTAGGAAAAACTTTACTACTATAAATAATGAGGCTAAGGTTTCCAACTTTCCTTCCAGTATGTCAACACTAACCTTGAGTTTCTGTATCCAGGTTAATAAAGGACTTCTCTGACTTAATAATAAATAGCTACTACCTTAGTAATTTTAGGAATGTGACCCACTGTATCACTGGTGGAGTCAATCGACTGTTTCACTAAAATTAATCAACTATTTCAAATGGTAAGCTGGCAACATATACAGCCTATGACTAAAAAACTTCTTTTTAATAATTAGCAGAAAGCTGTACTTATCTTGCAAAGTGTAACAAACCATTCTTGACTATAACTTAGATGCTAAGAACAGAAACTAAACTACTTCTGGCAAAGTAATAAACATAGAATTTGTTCCTCTACATTCAGCTCTTTCCTAAAGGTCTGGACAATTACAATACTCTGTACGTTCAATCAATCAACTGTGACAAAAGAGAAAAAAACCTTAATTTGCAGCTTTGTAAAACTGATATTTTATTAGAAAAACTGTAGTTCTCTTTCATATATAGGTATTAATAAGATCAGACAAGTTCCTTGAGATTTTGACTCACTTTTTATTGTAATTTCCCACGTAATGAAAAATTTAACGCTTCAGGAAAACAAACGTTGGGGACAGGAACTGGGGAATCATAGGGAGGATGATTTAAATTTATTCAGTAAAGAAAAGAATCAAATATTCCTACTGTAGAGAACTGAACTTCAAATTAACAAACGTGAAAATGGTAACACTGATAACTTTATCCATTCTACTCTCTATCCAAAGGAGATAAAGTGGTAGGGTAGCAATTTTCCTTCAGAAGTACCAACATTTTTCACTATTAGTACTACTACTAAGTTATTTCAGTCGTGTCCGACTCTGTGAGACCCCACAGACGGCAGCCCACCAGGCTCCCCCATCCCTGGGATTCTCCAGGCAAGAACACTGGAGTGGGTTGCCACTTCCTTCTCCAATGCATGAAAGTGAAAAAAGTGAAAGTGAAGTCGCCCAGTCGTGTCCGACTCCTAGCAACCCCATGGGACTGCAGCCCACCAGCCTCCTCCATCCAGGGGATTTTCCAGGCGAGAGTACTGGAGTGGGGTGCCACTGCCTTCTCCCATTATTAGTACAGAAACATTTAAAGTACTTGAACTGAAATGCATGGCACAATTTCACAGGGTGCTTTAGAAAACAAACAAGATACTAAACATCAAAGCATAGCACAGGCTCCTTCCGATGCCTTGGAGGGGCCTACCTGCATGTGGTCGCCAGCCAGGACAACCCGCGTGTGTCTCGTCGCTAGTGCCAGAGGCATGATGGTTTCACACTCCATGGCCTGAGCAGCCTCGTCCAACAAGATGTGAGTAAAAAACCCTACAAGGCACAGGGCAAACACAGGACAGCACATTACAGCAGCGGTGAAGGGAGGAAGCCCTCCCTTCTCTGTTAAGGGAAGAATTCAGAGGCCTCATTTAAGAGTTCTGAGTGCTTTAATGCCAGTCCTCAATTTAGAAGACTGTATGTACATTTCATTTCAGTCATTATTTAGAAAACAGACATTGCAAAGAATAACTATTTTACTCAATAACAGACAATAAGTGGCACCTGGACCCCCTAGCCTCCAGACTAACAAGCTCCACCACTGCACGTGAAAGCGAGTTTAGAGTTCAAGACAGCAGCCGCCGCCGCCGCCGCTGCTGAGTCGCTTCAGTCGTGTCCGACTCTGGGCGACCCCATAGACGGCAGCACACCAGGCTCCCCCGTCCCTGGGATTCTCCAGGCAAGAACACTGGAGTGGGTTGCCATTTCCTTCTCCAATACATGAAAGTGAAACGTGAAAGTGAAGTTGCTTAGTCCTGTCCAACTGTTCGCGACCCCATGGATGGCAGCCTACCAGGCTCCTCCGTCCATGGCATTTTCCAGGCAAGAGCACTGGAGTGGGGTGCCATTGCCTTCTCCACAAGATAGCAGCTCTCACCACAAAGAAAAGCTAGCAATGCAACAGTGACAGGCCCAATGTCTTTTAAAACACCAAAAATGAAACAATGGTAGTTCACGAGTAACTTTAGCTTAAACCTACATATTAGACATTAAGATAAAGAATATCATACCCAAAATCTAATATAAAAGAGAAAGTTATAATCCATCTTTGACCAGAAACAAAGGTTATCCATTAGCAAATTCACTATTTTGATTATTTAGGTTTACTGTGTGTGTGTGTGTGTGTGTGTGTGCACGTGTGTTTGTATGTATAGACAGATTATATATAATTTTTTAGTCTAAGAACCTATCCTGGTTGGAAAAAAAAAAAATCACCAGTCTGAAAAAAAATGATACAACAAGCATCAAAAATGTACATCATCAAATATTCCCCAGATGCAAACACCCCAGGTCTGGCTCACTGCTGTCACTCACGCTGGACACAGGAGTCTGTGGACAGGATGAAGAACCTGTGCCCCTTCCTGAGGGGGAACAGAGTGGGAGTCTCCCTGCTGTCTCGACATGCAGGAGTGAACGCTGCCCCTGCTGCCAGCTCCCTGACCCGGGGGGGTGGGAGGGCCCTGCTTTCACTCCACAGCAGAGCACAATTTCTCAACAGTTCGGCTGGCTATAAACACTCTAGGTTATCTAGCCTCCTGTGAGTTGACCCAAGAGCCTAACCTCTATTTCTCTGAATAGCAACAAGTTTCAAACAGTCCGTTTATACAGCTTTCTAATGCAACTTGTTTCTAGGTTGGAAACTTTCTAAATCTTACTGACTGACGGGAACCACCACCACCACCACCTTCATCTGGTCCATTCAAATGAACGGCTGCGCTGACAGCACAAGCGCCAGTAACTGCTGTCTGCGTGATGCCAGTGGCCCGAGCATGATGGGGACACACGCAATTTTCTCCCTGTTGAGGAGAACTTACGCTTTTTGTTCTGTAAGAACAATTAAAAGGTGACTATACAATTACAGGGTCGAATTGGAAAAACTGACACTAGTGAAAAAAAATCTACTGTTTCTGTTAGGTAACGTTTTAATCAAATATAATCAGGCTTAAATCAGGAATTGAATAAATCCTGAAATTGTTATACTACAGCTTAAGCTAGTAAAAGAAACCTAAATTAGTCAAACTGATTTAGCCTGGGCCTTCGTTGTCTAGCCTCTAAAATAACCCTCCATGAGTTGACATGAGAATTAAAGTATAAACAATGCCAAAAACAAATCAGGTAGCTGACTTCCGATAAGTGTACTACACTCTTGCTCTTCACAGCCATTCTTTACTCTTCACAAAACTATACTGTTTAGGAGGTATGGGTATTTAATTTACGTGGCAAATATGCAGAGTATAATCATAAAGTAATGAGACTGATTGTTAAATAAACATACCAAAATTAACATTGCAAATAAGTGTTGTTCCATCAAAGAAGTCAGTTGAGAAGAAATATAACTCATTCCAATGGATGCAGCCACTGTTCAAAACATTTTTGAAACTCTGCTTTTGTAACTGCCCTCACCAGCCAGCTATGAGCTGCGTGCACAAGAAAAATAAGTCTCATTACATGAGAGGCACGTCTCTCTCTCTTTTTTTTTTTTTTTTTTTTTATACCCCTAATGGTATTGCTCAGTTTGATAACCTACCTTATTTACCAGACATGTCTCCAAAAGATTTTGAAGCTTCTCTAAAATTAAATCTACCTTCAAAAGAGAAAGTTTGGCCATTGTTCATTTTTTAAGATAAACAGAGGTTTATCAAGGGCCTCCAGGTGTCTATGCCCTGGGTCAGGTGCCAGGAATACAAGGTGAAGGGAACTGTCTCTACCTTTCAGAAATGGAAAAGAACTTGGTACTGGCTCTGAAAGCAATTCCAAAAGGAGAGAGCAAAAACGCATTGAGCAACGTCAACAACTGTAATATAAGAACAATAAATGAATGTCCTTCCAAAGCAACTATCTTAAAGTGACACCACATTTTGATGGTTAACCTTTGCCATATTTATCAGAACTTTTATACCCTGTATCTGTACTTTCTATATTTGATTTTACATAGTTCCTGTAATTAAATATAATAATCTTAATAGTATGTCAAAAAAACTATCGTAATTGTTGTCTCCACACTGTATTAATGCACACGTATTTTAAACTTATACACTTGAGAAAACTGTAAAAAAAAAACAAAAACACCAAACTGTCCAACTTTGAATTTCTCACATGATCAATATTAAATATCATCTGATCAATCAGAGAACAAGACAAAGTAACAGTCACTAAAATGTCTAAACGAGGGATCGATAATTTTTTCTGTGTAAAGGGCCAAACAGCGACATTTCAGGTTTTTTCCTAGCCATGCAATCTGTTGCAACTACTCAACTCAGCTGCTGTAGCACAAAAGCATCCACAGAAAATACAGGGAGTAAATGGGCATGACTGTGTTCCATCCAATAAAACTTTATTTACAAAGACAGTAGGCCAGACACAGCCCACACGCCAACGCCTGGGCTACACCGAATGCAGAAGCCCTGTGCACTCCCGTTCTCTGCGTCCTGAGTCAGCATACCAGGTTCGAGGTCCAGCTGACAGAGGTACTGGGAAGTGTTCAAAGTGACCACTACCACTCGGTGCTTCAGAATATCCTCCTTCTGTGGCATCTGAAAGGTGGAATGTGCGCTTGAGATCAAACAGTACTGATGCACGACTGGGTGGACAGTCTTCACCCAGCGGTTTCTGAAATATACCCTATAAAAGAAGACAACAGGTCCTGTTTATGCTTATTAACGTCTTACTGTATCTGATTATCAAAACACTGAGTATAATTTTGAGACTGCAACACCTGGAATTTAACAAATAAATCTGATAACTGTTAACAGTCTCCTGGATTAGAATTTAACATACAATGGTGACTTCCCCCAGAATCAAGCAGAAAGTACATACACTACGATACGAAAAATATCAAATTATTTTCTAAGTGTTCAGATTAATTTTACAACAGAATGACACAAAAGGTTTCATAAGCATTGGTTTTCTTTTTAATTGAAAACATTTCCAATTACTTTTTTCCCTGGAATATCTTACAAAAGTAACATTTTAATTGTTTATGCTAATAAAAAAAACAATGAATTGCATACTTACAAGAGATTTCAAAAGTTACTTGCATTTTCACTTTAGAATACAGTCTTACACCTATATTTAAGCAGATCTTTATCTAAAGTTCTGGAGATTTAAAAATAAATTTAAATTCTGGACAACCAGAAAATCTTAAAAGCATCTCTTCTATTAATTGCAAAAGAAAAATATAAATAGGACTCATGCAACAGATTACTAAGATGGTATACAAATATCTCATCCACCTTCCTCCCATCTCTAACTCACCCCATCACAAAGATCCATTGGGTACCTATCCACTACAGCCCAGTACAGAGGCAAATCCCATGGCTTGCAAGCTCTCATAAAGACTTTGGGTTTACTGTGATTTTAACAGAAAGCCATCGGAGAGTTGTAACAAGGCACACGTCACGTGACATGACTTATGTTGTTAGAGGACCACTCTGTTTCTGTAGACAGAATACACAGTTCTGGAGGCAGGGAAGATGGCTGGACAGTGGGGTGCTGGTAAATGCTGAACAGTCAGCTTTCAGGAGCAGCGGGCATGGCCTGATCTGTAGTATTTGCTGGTCTCTGTGCCATATAACTTGCTATCATGGCCCGTCTCAAGCTACCAACATGATGTTACTAAACGGGAACTGGGAAGACATACACATGGCTGGCTCTCACAAACCAGCACAAGCTGCTCCATCCCACCCAGACCACGAGGGGCAGGGGCAGCGACGGGCAGGGGGACCAGTTAGGAGGCGACTGTAAGGGTCTGGGTAAGAGAAACCAAGTGTGCGAACCAGGGTGGTAACAGCAGAGATGTGAAAGTGGTCAGACCCACTATACACTTTGAGAGGAACACTAACAGGATTTACTGAGCTACTAGATGTGGAATTTAAGAGAAAGGATGATTCCATGGCTTTGAAACTAGATGAATGGCAGTGGTGATGATACGGAAGAACAAGTTTGGGGTGGGAATCGAGAATTCAGTCTTGAGTATATTTAGTAGCAGACACCCAAGTAGAGATATCCAGTAAGAAGTGGCATTTGTAAGTGTGGAGAATGCCCTAGATGAGAAAATACAATAGAGTTAAACCTGAAGACTAGGAAGAGCTTGCCTGGAGGACAGAGTAGTTAGAAAGGAAACTAGCTGGAAGAATGGTCAAGGGACCACCTCGACATGCAGAGACTGGGCAAGGAGAGGCGCAGGGGGGAGACTGGGCAAGGAGAGGTGCAGGGGGGAGACTGGGCAAGGAGAGGCGCGGGGGGGAACTGGGAAATGGAGAGGCACAGGGGGGAGACTGGGCAAGGAGAGGCGCGGGGGGAGACTGGCAAACAGCAGTCAATGAAGCAGGAGAGAACTCAGGAGATGGTGGGGCCCGGTCAGGGAATGTAAACTGCCACGGCAGTAAATTGTGTGGGCATTTCCTGGGCCCATCAAGTCACTTGCAGCAGCACCTCACTCTCTGGCTGCGTCCTTCCTGAAATGCCCTCTTCTCCCGGCTGCCAGGACTCAGCCTCCCCTGCTCTCCTTCCTCCTGCTCCTTGCCAGGCTGGGGTTTCTCAAGGCTGAGTCTTTAGCTCTCTCCCCTATCATCCCAGGCCCAAGCCTTCAATTACTACCGATGACCACCCTGATGACTCCTCTCTTCGGCCAAGACCTCACCTCAGCTCCAGGGTGCATGTCTAACGATGTGACAACTGTCTCTTCTAGAAAGTTGCAAAGGCAGTTCAGATGCAATATGCACAAACACTCATCTCATGATCTTCTAGAATGTGTTCTAACCCTCCCTGAAACAATTAAAACTGCTTGTCCTTTTTTTTTTAAGCAAAGCAAAAAAGAAAAAAGGATTTAATAAATGTCCCTAATTTGTAATTATAATAGAGGAAAGTAACGTAATGCATTTTAAAAACATTACTATGATAGGAAGGACTGTGAACGTAACCAATGCCATCCCTAAGATGTAAAATTTTAAACATGTTTTAGGCTTTAATAAAAAATATTTAAGCAGATCAGCAAGTCAGAATTTACTTTTAAATATACGAAAAACCTAATTTTACAAATCATCTGAAAAAAAAAAAAAACTTAAAAATTATTATGATTCCATTAACTTTAGTGTGTGTATTTAAGCATATAAATTACCAGAAATTAAACTCTAAAATGTTAGTATTTAATCTTTGACTGGTAAGATTACAGATAATCTTTATTTTCTTCCTTATGTTTTTCTATATCTTCTTAAATGAACATTTCATTATAAAATTGAAAAAGTAGTTTTCAAATTATTCATCCGATCTAACTCCAGGCACTGCTTCTTCCTCAAAGACGGAACAAAAATAGAAGCTCTGAGCCTCAACACTGACGTTCTGTAGTTACCCCGGAAAGTGTCCTCAAGCTGACGCTAGAGAGGATACAAAGTTCGATCATTAGGCCTCTTTCCTGAAAAATACCAGTTAGCCTATTAGGGCTAACTTCAAACAGACTCACACCTTCCCTCAGTCCTTTCATTCTGTGAAACGTCTACGGGAGACGCCATCGAGAAGATCATTTAAAACACATCCAACAACATTTTTCACCCACGCCAGTGTTCTTGCCTGGAGAAACCCAGGGACGGGGGAGCCTGGTGGGCTGCCGTCTATGGGGTCGCACAGAGTCGGACACGACTGACGTGACTTAGCAGCAGCAGCAACAACATTTTTCAAAACTGGAGAACTGACACTTTCAAGTTCATAGTATAAAATGTAAAAATGACACCAACTAAGTAATTTACATACTTCTAGAAACAAACTGTCCGTATATCCCACAAGAATTATGATGAAATTTAAAACAAAAGACTGTCTGGTAATATATTATTTCAATTCACTGAAATTTTATTTATGTACTGAATACATATGTAATGAATACCCCCAAAATATTATTACTTAAGATACTACAGAATCAGAAAGATCTGATCTATTTATTTAAAAATCTTTATAAAATAATATTTTATATCTGTCCAGGAAACACTACACTTTCTCCACAGATAGCCTTTATCTAATAGGTAAGAACTCGGCCAGAATCGGATACTGACCTTCAGAACCATACACAGAAAGAAGCTATGTTTTCCTCTCTATTACGTTTTAAAATCTTCTAACAAAGTAGTAAGTAAACACTGAAACTAAATGTCATTAAAGTGGATTCTAAAACCTCCATTCCTAAATAATTTAAGGTCGTGCTGCTGCTGCTAAGTCGCGTCAGGCGTGTCCAATTCTGTGTGACCCCACAGACGGCAGCCCACCAGGCTCCCCCGTCCCTGGGATTCTCCAGGCAAGAGCACTGGAGTGGGGTGCCATCGCCTTCTCCGATTTAAGGTTGTGACTGCGTGCTAAGTCGTTTCAGTTGTGTCTGACACTGTGACATCATAAGCTGTAGCCCGCCAGGCTTCTCTGTCCAGTGGGATCCTCCAGGCAAGAGTACTGGAGTGGGTGGTCGTGCCCCTCCTCCAGGGCATCTTCCTGACCCAGGCGGCAAACCCCTGTGGCTCCCGCATTGGCAGGCGGGGGTTTTTTTTTTTTACCACTAGCGCCACCTGGGAAGCCCAGTTTAAGCTTAACTCCTGACAACTATGGAATTTTATATGTTTTAACCCTCGGTGCGCATATTTAAACACATTTCCTGCTCTAGCTGGTTCTCCTTTCTGGCGGCCCCCTCCCTTTCCCGCCTTTGCCAGGCCCACTCTGAACCACGGGGTGAGAAGGCGAGTCTGCCACGGTCACTCTTGCTCCAGACAACAGACCTTCAAGGTCATGTGCGGACAGTCAGTGCCCCCTGGTGTCCACTCCCCCGCACCCCGGGACAACTCAGATAAAGCTCATCTCCCCAGAGTGCTCAGCCATTCTAATCTTCTCTATTCCAGCTCCCACACCTCTCATATTTGTTGTCCATTAGGAATATCATTAATTAATCTCAGGTAATATAATTATTGGGCTTCCCAGGTGGCTCAGACAGTAAAGAATCTGCCTGTAATACAGGAGACTGGGTTCGATCCCTGGATCGGGAAGATCCCCTGGAGGAGGAAATGGCAACCAACTCCAATATTCTTGCCTAAAGAATTCCATGGCGGGAATTGAGAATTTCTGGTGGGCTAAAGTCCACGGGGTTGCAAAGAATTGGACGTGACTGAGCAACTAACACTGGCTATAATAGATGGTACTAATAAACTCTAGCATTTCAATGAACTAACTTTTCTAGGAAATACATTCACAAGTCAGCACCTTTCCTCCACATAAAACTATGTTGAAAATATAAGGCCACATAAAGAAAATAAACGGGGGAGCCAAGCCTTTTCTTATTTTATTCCACTTACTAAATGAAATAACATGAAATTTTTATGTAAGTAAATTTAACTATCTTTTGCCAGAGGGCAAGTTTCTGTACTTGGGCCACTCTACTGGAATACGTTGGATTATAACTCATCAAACATAGTTTTACACAGGAAAAGCCAAACACCATGCTAGCCAATTAATAGATTTCAGTGTTGATCAGCAACAGCTGTCATGCCCCCAGTGTCAAATGACCTATGGCGGGTCAGCCAAGAGTTGAGGGACCCTCACCCCACTGTTCCCAAGCCAAGTACAATAATAAATGAGACTGTCACAGTTCTACTTAACACACATATACAAACACACAAACACAGGCACACACACAAGCTCTACCAACAGTAAAATATCTTATCTCCACCGAAGTAAGAACACGCATAGCAAAAATGCTATTGCTAACTCAATTTCACTTATAAGCTAAAAAAGATTAGAATATGAAGCAAACTAGTTTACTGATTAATCTATCCACTGGTAAATACCACATTTTCATTTACAGTGACTGTATCCATGTGATATTTTCTTATCAAATAAAACTGAATTCTACTTAAAATAATTCTGTCTTCTCTCATCCGTCTTGAGAGTAGAAGCAGTACCGCATGGACACCTGTGCTAACAGGCCGTGCCGCGTTTTCCCTTTTGCTCTTTTTCATGGAACTGTTACATCATCCAAATGGCTTTGCTTATGGTTATTCAAGAATTAAATAGTGTAACCTCATTTTTCCATGCCTAGGCTCAGCTAGAAATAAAAAGTTAGTGAATTATGATTCAAAAGTGTGGTTAGAAATTAATTTTTAAACAATAATTGTATTTGAACAACACAGGGCATGACATATTAGTTTGTAAAATGGCAAAACTAAATATTAATTCATACAACAATGAAAACAAATGGTATAATAAGTAACCATTTAATGACTCTTTATTGTTTTCTGAAGAAAAGGATTTTATTCCCCCACAATCCTGTATTTAAGAACATTTCATATCCATATACACTTAGAGGACCTACATTAACCTAGAATTTTCTTTGACACTTTATCTCTTAAATGATAGCAAAGAGTTGTAAATACCAGTCAATTACATTTTGTTGCAGAAATCACTTCAATTTCACGCTTCTCTAATGTATAGTGCCTATTAAATTACCTGCACGATCACAGTCAAAATTTTATTTCCATACTGAACTATCACTGCATGACTACTGTGCCATGCAAAATATACTACAAATTTAATTAAAATTGGTATAATCATAAATGTATTATTTTGTCATAGTAGTTTTTAGAGGAACACATCAAAACTGGGTTAGATTGTAACAACATTTGTTTACATACAAAACTTAAAAAAGGATGTCTTTCTCTTAATGTTTAAGAAATGAATGGTCAAAAATTTTTAAATTTTTCCTTAAATAGTTTCTTCAAAAGGCATAACCTCGAAATGCCAAGGCACAGTTAAAGATTTTGGTTTTCTCAATGTTACTGAAATCTTGATAGACACCTTTTCTTAAGAATAATAAAGTATGATACAGATACATAATAAGCCTTAAAAAAATACCTGAGAGGTCTTGCCTGGGGATTGCCTGCTTCTACATATGGATGTAAATAATCCTTTATGTAGAGATCAGCAGCACTATTAGAATGGGTGCAAATGAGAATCCTGCTGAAATAAATGGTGCAAATAAAAAGAATGATACAACACAAAACCATTCAAGCAGTATAACACCAAAAAAAAAGCAGTGGCCATTTTAATAGAATCCATTTCCCTCCACCTACTCAGTAACCTCTAACATATTCAATTATGCTTTTAGCTAATTATTCTTAAAGCTTAACTACTCTCTAAGCTGTAAAGGAGACAACTTCCCCCAAATTATTTTTTAAATCATGTAAAATTATTTTTAAAAAACCCAACCCTTTTAACTCTAATGTTTACCACAACTCTTAGCAGACTCAGCATTTGGATGACTATTTAAAAGCTACCATTCTCTATGTTACCAATTTTTAAAAACAGTATGTTTTCAGAAAATTCAAATTTTAGTGCTTTGGGGTCTGAGTGTGGGCTCTTTTGGGGTCTTTTTATAATTTTATTTTTAAAAACTTTACAAGCAAGATGAAAACTGTCTTGCTAGCCCTTGCTCTGCTGTCACAACAAGGACACAGGCTGCGCCCTACTGGCGAGATCAGAGCGCACACACCACCGTCTTACCTGGTCTCCTGTTGCTGGAGGATGTGCTTGACAGCCTGAGCCAGAGTGAACGTTTTGCCCGTCCCGTACGGGCCGATGATGAGGACAGGAGGCAACTGTATTGAAAGTGGGGTTGTGATGGCCAGAACAGCCTCTTTCTGTTTGGCATTCAGCCGAGGATCCAACTGTTCATCCCACTGCCTAAAGAGAATTAAAATGTAAGTTATTTTAAACATAACATGACATATAGGTATCCTGAATTTCAACGAACCATTAAAAATACTGAAATAACATAGCACCTATAATAACAAATGCATATTCTAAAACTACATGTTAAAAATTCCCAAAACAGAGTCAGTATAGGGTGTTTTACTATGATGATCAGAATTCACTGTAGTCATCTTGTCCTTTCCAGGTACACAAGACTCTGATAACTAACCTAAAGACATCACAACACACTTCTAGCCGAGCTGCTGCCATGGCTATAAACAGTAATAGCAATGTCTCAAAAATGCACTTTCCCTGTTAGATAAAAGCACCAGAAAAATTTTTTTCTGGTAATAATGTATTCGCAGTTTCTTTGCATAGGAAATTAAATGCCAAAGGGAAACTAATTTTCAAATTCCAAACCACTGCAAGATTTCTCAGTAAAATCTAAAACAAAAGAAAAAACCTCTGTGTGACACTGATTAACAGATTATCAAACTTTTATAAAGATCTTAATTTGTTCATGGCGCTTTTTTTAGGGTCTACCATGTCCTTTAACTTTTCTCTTCATTCTATTAATTTTTGAGAGTTTGACACTGAAACTTCAACTAAAAATCTTAATTCATCTACCCAAAAAATAATTTTATAGTAGAACTTTATGTAACTTTGTTCTGTATTCTCCAAGTTTCCTATAAATGTACTATCATACTTCCATAATTTAAAAAAGAAAACGGTTTAAGGCCAAACAAGCTGAAATGCTTTCTAATATCTCCACACACAGTAAGGCAGGTGTGTCGCATTCTTCAGGGCAGAGACACCTGTCACGGCAGCCAGCACGAACGGCTCCCTAAGGAGGTCCATCTCATTAGCGTCACTTCTCTGACTTGGCTAATTTTGAAGATTTAAATGGACAGCAGATGCTGAAAGGGATCAAACTAAGTGGAGAATCAACAGCATTCTTTCTCACAACTACTAAAGATTGCAACAACTATGGTAAAAATGATAAGAGATGTGAACCAAAATAGGAAGGGTGTGTGTAAAGAGACTCTTGGGAATTTTGCAAAATGCCTACAAAACAATCCTGAAATAGGAGACCACAGTTTAGACAGAACAATTCCCACTCTATGAGGCTACGCTGTACTTAGAAGCTCGCTATTTATGGAAAATCTTCTTAACTAACTCTTTCAGTTTTAAAAAAGTATAACAAATGCTATGTATTATTATAGAAAATTTCAAACAAATTCTACTAATGTTAAAACCTTAGAAAACAAATTTTAACCATATAAGCATGTCATTACTTTTCTGATATTTACATTTTTTTAAAAGTAAAAACCAAAAGGACTCTGACCAGTGACACTCGATTTCCTAGAAGCAATTCACTAAAAATTCAAGGACTCCCTCATCCAATTTATTTACTCACAATTCTGCCAGTACCCAGCAATGCTCCATCTTCTGTAAGTAAGGAAATTGCTTCAGCTGAATACTGAGTCCAGATCTAATCTATGTGGCAGACATTGTGGAATGGGTCCCCCTCAAACCATCCACAGCACCCTTCTCTACCTCCTCGATTAGTGAACCTAGCCAGCAATAATACTCCTTTCTCCAGTCTCTGGAGACCCAACCCTGGTCTAAGTGGAGAGGAAAAGGAGATCTTGTCCTCACTGGCACTGTTGAGCCCCTGTACCAGCCCTGGACCACCGAGCTCTGGGTCTCAGTCACTACTTGCTTAAGGCACAGTTAGTTCAGCAAACTGCTACCTGCATCCATACTGACCACTGTGATTCTACGATGCCTCACCCCAAGAGCTCCATAATCTGTACATGGAGATAATCACATTCCATCAGATAGATATTTTAAAGATCAAATAAGATAATGCATGCAAGTTGTTAAGAAAAACAGTTGAGCAACAAGTGCAAAGTTAATGCTGACTTCCATTACTACAATATTTTCTGAAGATTTCAGAAAAGTAAGATATTATTATATTATTTGACCAGGGCACACTTTTGAAAATAAAAGAATGTTCTTAAAATACCCTCTCATCTCTCAAACTTGGGAACTTTAATGAGACAGATATTAGATTATCGATATATCCCTAAGTAAAATCTAAGAGAGTAATGATAGATTTATAGGTATAATTCTAAAATATGTTGGTATCTTTTGTTTTATTTGCATTGGCCATTCTATTTGTCAATTGTTTCAGTGTAAATAAATGCTTCAGAGTAGATCAGGAACTTTATCATGTGTTGTCTCTCTAGTTTGTAGCTATGAATCATGAACATGTATAGAAAGCCAATAAGTAAAATAAACTGTCTTTATTTATTGTACCACCTGCTTAATAAAGAAGATTTACAATAAACATGCTGGTTAAACTTCTCTCTGATTTTCACAATTAAAAAAAATGTAAAGTCTCTCCATTTACTCTTCATTTAAAGGTTATTTTATTTCCTGAACCAATTTAATGTTAAGTTCTTTTTTTTCCTGGTCTAATGCATTGTTATTATTAATTTATAGGCTACATCCTCAAGAATAATTTCTCAATTTCATTTATCTTTGCATATTTCATCTTATTCCAGAAAAGATTTTAAATAGCTAACCGTTTCTTAAAACTCCTAGACTCAGATACATTTGAATTGCTATTTAAATTATAGTGGTATGAAATCTCTTTCTGCTAGAAAGTTTTCTGCTATTTGACATTTCCTTACTGTTGCAGTTAACACCATCAGTGGAATCTGAATATACTGCTATATACAAAATATTTTTCAGAAGTGAGTATATCAAGGAAACACCTAAAAGTTTACTGTATGGCTTCACATTTAAAACCCTAATTTTCTTCTTTAAACATGATATTCTTATTAGCTTAAATGTGTCATATATTAATAATGTGCAAGGCCATGCTGGAGATCCAAAGAGAAATAAGATATGGTCTCTTCTAAAAAGCTCAGAGTCTAATGAGAAATGTATACAACTGAGAAAAATTAACTTTGGAGAAATTATGCTTGAAAGTACAAAACTGACTGAAAGAAGCACGTAGTAGGCATCGGTAAGTATCTATCTGGTGAAATAATGAAATGGAAAGGTCAGGTTCATTTTCTTTAGGAGAGGGCCCTTAAGCTGAACTAAGTCTTAAAGGACAGACAGATTCTCCAATAGATCAATACTGGGCAAAGATGGTTTCAGGGCGAAAAAACACAGAGCGAGAACACAGGGCTGGGATAGGAGATGCAGGGTTTCATGAGGATGAAGTTCCAGGTTCACAAGACGAGGAAGTTCTGGAGGTTAGGCAGCACTGTGAGTATAGTTAGCACTCTCGGACTATACACTTGACAACGGTTAAGATGCTAACTAAGTCTTACGCAGATTTTACCAGTTTTTTTTTTTTTTTTTTTTTAAGGCCTTTTTTTGGTGGCTCAGAGGTTAAAGTGTCTGCCTCCAATGCAGGAGACCTGGGTTCGATCCCTGGGTCGGGAAGATCCCCTAGAGAAGGAAATGGCAACCCACTCCAGTATTCTTGCCTGGAGAATCCCACGGACTGAGGAGCCTGGTGGGCTGCAGTCCACGGGGTCACAAAGAGTCGGACACGACTGAGTGACTTTACTTACTTACTTTTTTAAAGATAAGGAAGCAAGTAAGTGCAGGGCAAATCGCACAAACATCACGGTAATCCAATATGGCTAGTGCATGAGGATTTAGAGGGAGAAAGGGGGAGTAAAGTAGCAGAAACCATGAGAAATCTGAAAAGATACTGTTGGAAAGCACTGTCTGTCAATGAGACACATAGTGAGAGTTTTGTATTAGGATGTTCAGATTTTATCTACATATGAAGGAGATGCCTTCAGAGGTGTGTATGCAAAAAATGAAATGGTTATTTTCGCAAAACAACTTTGGAAGAAAGAAATGTGGGTTAGCCCACAGAACTAGTGGGACTGACAACGGGCTCGAAGGCTACCAAAATAGAGCAGCTCTAAAGACGCACTGGTCTACAGACGGACCGGAGGAGGCACGCAGAGAAGCGATCACGTGAGAGCTGGAAAGACAAGACACCAGGGGTTTCTACACCTGGCAGACCTCTGACTGCTCTCAGGAGAGCGAGCGTAGAGAACAGAGATCACAGGATGCGTAAATAAGAATGCCAGAATCAGGCTGACTGCTTCCACTCAAGAATGCTGGCAATAAAAAGAAAAACAGGGAAGGGACAGGAGGAGTCCGTGAGAGCAGGGAGAAACGACGTGGACTTTGTGTTGTAAGGTGTATTTTGCTTTGCTCTGTTTTTAGGACCAGAAGAGATGAATGTGAGGGGAAATGATGTTAAGTCACGTCTAGGCCTGGCCCACAGAAACTCCCCCCGTGATCCTCTTTGCTCATGCTTCCCTGTCTGCCAGCTCCTGTCAACACCAAGGGTGACCTTGGAAATCACTTATTGAAGCTAACCAGAGCCTCTGTCAGAGACGGAGCAGGGCCCCCTCCCATGGCTGGATTGACACAAGTGATGAGAAAAATAACCCACTTTGTACAGCCACTGAGATTTTAAAGAAAGGTGGAGTGAGCTGAGCCTGCGTGGGGGCTAAGAGGATAAACCAGTGAGACAGTGAAAAGAAGGTGCAGGCATGGGGCATCCACTGCAGCCAGTCTGGAGACAAACAGAAGGGTCGTATTTAATCACATGCAACGATGTGTAAGGAGAGCTAAGCAGAAAAATATTTACACAATGATTAATTTTATAGCATCTTCCATAATACATCCTCCATTTTCCCCTAAATTATAAAAATGTGTTTCATATTCAAAAATCATTTTAAATTAACTCTTTGAACCACTTTTAAAAAGGCCCTGGATTTCCTATCCAACTTCTACTCAGAAATATTCCTAAATTGCGTGGCATCAATCGATCAAATTATATCTGTTGAGAAAAGCGAAAGAACTCTTTCAGACTCTGAGGGAAAGTGAAGAGAGCAGATGAGAAACTTCAAAGGCTTTATTTTAAGCATCCCTGCACTCTCTTTTCTCAACTGAGAACATGTCTCTGAAGGATATATGGACATTTTCTTACAAACACGCTTGGGTCACTTGATGCAGATATTCAGTTCAATACTAACATAGCCTCCTGAGCGAGGTGTCGCTTCCTGTACCTGTTGGGACTCCAAGGTATGGTCGGAGCCATGGTGATGTCTGGAAACAAAACCCCGTTGTCCTTGACCCTGTCCAGCGCATAATGCATTTCACAGAGGGGTAATCGATTTAACTGAAACTGGAGTTCAACCTGAAATACAAAAAAAAAAAAAAAAAAAAAGGTTCTTTAAAAAGCATTAGGGTAAACACTGATATTTTTCAGTTTGCTAGAATGCTCTGTGGAGATAACCTTTTACAGGAGCCAAGTTTAGAGATGCCTTTAAGGTGTCATCCTAGTCTAATCGTAATTATTTATGTGTAATATTTGCTTTATTTAGTACCAGGCGCTGTTACACTCGCTTCACACAGCACCAATGACGTGAGTACTGTGATCAACCTCATTTGCCAACTAAAGAGACTGAGGCACTTAATTACTTAATCATTAGATAAAGGTTATCTGATTCTACCATTCCTATGAAGAATAGGTTTGGTAAAATTAGTAGAGCATCTCTGAAATACCATCTCTCAAGGATTAAAACCAACCCTACGAAACTGTATTGATTTACTATGAACGAATAATATTCACCAAATGCTATATTTAGATATTAAAAAAAGCAGCTTTCCACTTAAATATGGCAGACAGACTGAGCAGAGTTCACCTAAAAATCCATAAAGACACAAAGCACAAGAGCAGATACAACTTCAGATAAGAACGGCCCCAGGACCTGGCTCAGTTTCTTTTCAAACTGCTTTTCCATTGCTGATTTAAAACAGAAATCAGAAAGCCTGACCATGTATAAAAATGGAACATTTTAGATTTTACTTAAAGAGAATCGATTTTTCTCTGAAAGTCACCAAAGGTCTGATTCTCCACCCACCAGAATTAATACTCCAAGTCAACTGCACTTCTCACTGCAGCAGAGAAAGGGAAATCAAACCAGAAGAAGAGTATCAGCTAACAAGGAGACCAACCACAGCGAAGTCGCCACTCTTCAAAACATACCTGTGTGTCGTAATCAGGCCGAAGATTAAGTTCTTCACAGCATTCCCTGGATATCCTTAAAAATATATATTCTTTTGTTTTTTCTTCAATAGTAGCTTCATAAACCTTCTCTTTGGTTCCCTGGGTCTGTACTAACTTCTCTTTAGGGACTGGTAATAAATAAACAGCATTGACTTTGGTCATCACCAGCCGTCCAGCCAAAGTATCTTCAGAAAGTGTTTCAGTAAGCTTAAAGCGACCAAAAAGTTGTCCATTCTGAGCATACTTTGCACCTCCAGAAACTCCAGTGAGCATGAAGCTTGCTAGAATCTGCAACTGCACTTTAAGATTGAACCTAAATCAGAAGTACAAAAATGAGTTTAAGTTTTTTACATTCAAACATTTTTACATTCAAAACATTAAAACTAAATAAAAGAATAAAACAAAATAAAAATAAACAGAAAAATTAAAACTTATTTATATCCATTACACTTTGCTGAGCTACAAATTATATACTATCTTTCTGTCTTTAATCCAAGCTGGAAGCAGCAAAACTTTAAGTGAATGAATAAACTCTGAATGTTTACAAAAATGCATGCTTAGTTGTATTGAAGAATACACACGTTTTTAAGTCTGAGCATTTAAAATGAAGTTAAGAATGTTTTTTTTTTTAATAAAATGAAATGTCACGTACTATTTAATGTGAAAGCCTGTTTGAATACACCAGTAAGACAATCAAGACTTTAAAACCGCCTAAGCCAGAATGAAATGTATGTGTTGAAACTTCAACAGACTTTGATTAAGCTGACGCTTTCTAAGTAGTTCTTACCGAAAGAGTCTAACCATAACATTTCACTTCCAGTACTGTTAATGAATAACATCCAGAATACACTTCTGCTCACACCTACACCGAGGCAGATCTCATGCCCAAAGTACAGCAGGAGGAGTTCAGGGCCATCTTATCCCCCATTCCCACCGCACGTGCACAGGTGAGCATGAACGAGAACGTGTGTGCAGGACGCACACAGAGGCAAGAAAGACGAAGGGAAAGAAAGATTTAAATTAACGAACAGCTCTTCTCCTCTGCCATTCTGAAATGATGCTGTGTGAGAGAGGAAAAAGTGGTAACGATAGGAACATTTTATTTTTCTTAATAAGGTTTAAAAACTTCCAAGAAAAAATTTACTTGTTTTATAATCTATACACCCATTTGTGGAAAGGCTACTTTTTAGTGGTGGTATGGAACTGTTTCCTGTTCAGGTCTTCTTTTGGATATATGATGTCCAGAATGTCTTATAAATTCTTAAAAAGAAAGAAATATCCTTTTCCAAAACATTATACATTTCACTATACAAAAACATCTGTATTGTTTATAATATTAGGAAATCAATTCTAATTAAAATATATTAAAATTCTGAATTTCCCTTTATATACTTTATAGTTAGAAAACTGTAGTTAGAGAAGTATTTAAACAGCAATAAAAAAATATTTAAGAAAAATAAAACAGCTATTTATGCACATAGTAAGTCATAGTATTTATAAGTTCCATTATAAGTTATTTAAAAATACACTTATACTCAAAGCTACAAAAAATAATTAAAATGTTTTATTATAAATATAAATTTAATATTTAGTAACATGGCTTTCTTGAGGATCAGATGAATTCTAGGAGTACTTGCTGAGTGTGTATATCACATACACGTAATACATGGAATTCCTGAAAGCCATATTCTATTTCTCTCATTGGCTACGCACCATTCCACTAGATCCAAACTAGAAAAGTAGGATATAATTTAAAGAAATAGATTGCATGTTATCTGGATACACTTGATTCTTTGAAGACTGGAATGTACACTAAAGATTCATATAAAAATAAGTCATAAAATGAAAGTGAAACAAAAGTGTACTACCCTGCCCAGTTTACATATAATCTCTGTTCACCTTCCTTAAAAAAAAAAACAAACCCAGAACACAAGCTTTATAAAAGAATAGGAACCCTTAGGTTATTCATGTTTTTTCATATAAAGTTAAATTTTTACTTTGCTTTTATCATCCTTATAACTGAGATGTGTGATCATTAGAACTTTCTCAGAGAAGAGATTCCTTACAGCCCATTCTTCACTCACAAATGACCTCTATGTTGCCAAAGTTGATGAACAGATTTCTGACTTTGTTTTTCATGATTACTACTTTGCAACCACTTTCCATTTCTTTTAAACTCCTTCTCCCACTGGCTTCTGTCCAGTTGCACTCTCCAGAGTTCCCTTCCTGCCCTTCCGCCTGATCCTCGATCTCCCAACTAGGCACCACCCATCCTGCCCTCTTCTTGTGTTGGCTGAGGTCACCCTCTCACCAACCAAGGTCATCCTCTCCAAGATGTCTCAGCTCAGGGCTGTAAACCCAACTGCCAAATTACGCACCCTGGATTACGTGCTCTGCAAACTCGGTGCAAACAGAAGAGACTGTACCCAACCTCTCCGCACGCTCCCATACACCAACCCTCCCGGGTGTTACACAGCCCAGATAAGGGCACTGTTTACCTAGCTGCTGCTGCAGAGTTGCTTCAGTCGTGTCCAACTACGTGCGACCCCACAGACGGCAGCCCACCAGGCTCCCCTGTCCCTGGGATTCTCCAGGCAAGAACACAGGAGTGGGTTGCCATTTCCTTCTCCAGTGCATGAAAGTGAAAAGTGAAAGTGAAGTCGCTCAGTCGTGTCCGACTCCTAGTGACCCCGTGGACTGCAGCCCGCCAGGCTCCTCCGTCCATGGGATTCTCCAGACAAGAGCACTGGAGCGGGGCGCCACTGCCCTCTCCGTTTACCTAGGGATCCCAGTCAAAAGTTGTCTTTGACTCTGTCTCTATCACCAACCTTCATTCCCCACCACATAATCACCAGGCCCTGTTATTTCCTCTTCTTCCTAATCATCTGCATCTCAGCACTTCTACCCTGGATGACTGTAACAAACTCCTTCCATAACTCTGGCTTCAAATCTGTTCTCTAAACCACCACTGGAGAATCTCTGTAAAATGCAAGTCTGATGATACACAGCTCTGCGGGTAAAGTTTAAACAGCTTTCTATCTCACCAACCCCACTCCACCACATAGCACCCTCCATTAAAATTATGATGACCTACTTGCAGTTTCCCCCAAAACTCTATGCTCTAATTCTCACATCCTGCTTCTTCAAACTAAGTACCTTTGTCCTATTTTGCCACCTGACAATTCTGCTTTTCAAAATTCAGCTTAAATGCCAGCTAGTCCAGAAAGCAGACTTGAGAGGCCATTCAATTCTAGATGTGTATAAGAGACAGGGGTGGGGGGGGGATAAGGAAACATAACTTGTTTGCATTAGAATCAGCAAAGACCAGCCTAGAACCTGACACTTTGAATACTCAGTAATTTTATTCACTGAATTAATTGTACATGTTTGTAATAATCTGACTTTTTCCAAGGTACCATATTCCCATTTCAACTACTTTATATTATTCCCTAACAAATTCTTACAAACCTATGATAGTTTCTCAACTAACTTGGGTAATATTTAAAGTCTTACTGTTACACCTGTTTTACAATCTGCCATCCCAAAACACTTGGTCACAACTTAGGCATGAAAAATTAATCTCACAGTTTTAAAGCAGTAAGAGGATTCTTTTATGACACTCAATTGTGCCCTGCAACAAAACTCTTAAGGCAGAGGGACTGGAAAAAAAAGTACTAAGCCTCTCCCACAAAAGATTCACTTGTTCTGTTCAAGAAGCAAACATCAGAGGCCTTCTCACAGTGACAGTTGCCAATATTGAATGTTTCTGAAAGGTTAATAGGCTGAAACTAAAAAGACATCAGGAAGTTTTAAGTATTTTAAATAATATGCATTTTTGAGATTTAATAGCTCAAATACCTAGAGTATACATCCCAATTAGCAAAGATATTTCCATTATTACACGCTACACTTTGAAATCAACTTGAAAGCTTACAGAATTTCTAACATTTTCGGAAGTGGCAGAAGAGTAGCCCATGGAAGCAAAGTAACCCAGAATATTCACCGGAAGGACTGATGGTGAAGCTGAAGTTCCAATACTGTGGCCACCTGATAAGAAGAGCCAACTCATGAGAAAAGACCCTAAGGCTGGGAAAGACTGAAGGCAAAAGGAGAAGGGGGTGACAGAGGGTGAGATGGATGGGTGGGATCACTGACTCAATGGACGTGAGCGTAAGCAAACTCCAGGAGACGGTGAAGGACAGGGAAGCCTGGCGTGCTGGGGTAGCAAAGAGTCAGACATAACTTAGCGACTAAACAAGAAGATTCAACTCATGAGAAAAGACCCTAAGGCTGGGAAAGACTGAAGGCAAAAGGAGAAGGGGGTGACAGAGGGTGAGATGGATGGGTGGGATCACTGACTCAATGGACGTGAGCGTAAGCAAACTCCAGGAGACGGTGAAGGACAGGGAAGCCTGGCGTGCTGGGGTAGCAAAGAGTCAGACACAACTTAGCGACTAAACAAGAAGATAAACGATATATGGTTCCATCAGTGTTAAAAATAGTTAAACCTCTTGAAAAAGTCACTCAGTCGTGTCTGACTCTTTGCGACCCCATGGACTATACAGTCCAGGGAATTCTCCAGGCCAGAATACTGGAGTGTATAGCTGTTCCCTTCTCCAAGGGATCTTCCCAACTCAGGGACTGAATCCAGGTCTCCCGCATTTCAGGCGGATTATTTACCGTCTAAACCACCAGAGAAGCCCTCTTGAGTGTAACTTTAAAAAAACTTCAAAGCTATAGTGAATTTCCTTTTGTGCAATTGCTGACTAAATAAATGACAACAAAAGTCAACCAAGGTCATATGTCAAAAAACACCTGGGTCTCCTGAGGCCAAGCTAGGTTGAACCAGTAGAGGCCTGAGCCACTGCAACGCGATGCCCCAACAAGCAGCCATGCAGCAGGCCCGTGCTGCCAGCTATCAGCGTCCCCAGCACCCTGACCCAGCAGGCCATGACACACTCTGACGCGCGTGCACACAGCAGCTTCAGCCAAAGCCAATTTCTTTTGAAAATGTTTATCTTAGAATGAAACTGATTTCACTTCAAGGTGGAATCATTATTGAATGCAGAGCAATATGTAGCTGAGGACAAGAGACATTGAAAAAAAAATCTTGAAAGAACTCAGAAGCATATTTTAAAACTTAAATGAAATGCAGCATTATTCTTATCAACTCCAAACATCTCACACTAAAACTTAACATAAAAAGAAATTTTAATATCTGGACTTCTTTGAAAAAAATCTCTTAAAAAAATTTAAAAATATATATATATACACCTATCAAATTCAGCCTCAAGTCAAAATACATTTTGTCTAATCTTGAGAGGCTTCATTCAATCTATTTTCAAAAAGGGAATCCTAAGGCGATCAGGTAAAAGCATAGGCATAGCTCGTTTTATTGCACTTTATGGTCCTTTGCAGGTATTGCTTTTGTTTAGTTTTTTTTATTTTTTAACAAATTGAACGTCTACGGCACCCCTGAGTCAAGCAAGGCTATAGGCACCATTTTTTCCAGCAACTGTTTATAACATGTCTCTGTGTAACATTTTGGTAGCTGTCACAGTATTTTAAGCTTTTCCACTATAAGTACACGTGTGGTGGTGATCTTTGATGTTACCTCTTTAACTGTTTTGGGATGCCACGAAATGCACCCATTCAAGACAACAAACAGTCGACAAACGCGTGTGTTCCGACCGCTCCACACCTGGCCATTCCCCCATCTCTCTTGCTCTCCTCAGGCCCCTACTCCCTGACACACAACAATACTGAAATTAGGCCAATTAATAACCCTATAATCAGCCTCAAGTGAAAGGAAGAGTCACATTTCTCACTTTAAATCAAAAGTTAGAAATGATTCATAAGCTTAATGAAGAAAGCTTGTTGAAGCTAAGACAGGCCAAAAGTTAGGCCTTTTGCATCAGTTAGCCAAAGTTGTGAAAGTGGAGGAAAAGTTCTTGAAGGAAATTAGAAACTGTATTTCAGTGAACACACAAATGGTAAGAATGAAAAACAGCTTTATTGCTGATATGTAGAAAATTTTAGTTGTTTGGATACGTGATACCAGCCACAACACTCCCTTCAACCAAAGCCTCATCCAGAATAAGCCCTGACAATTCTATACAGGCTGAGAGAGGGAGTCCCATGGACTGCAAGGAGATCCAGCCAGTCCATCCTAAAGGAAATGAGTCCTGAAGATTCACTGGAAGGACTGATGCTGAAGCTGAAACTCCAATACTTTGGCCACCTGATGTGAAGAACTGACTCATTTGAAAAGACCCTGATGCTGGGAAAGATTGCAGGCAGGAAGAGAAGGGGACGACAGAGGATGAGATGGTTGGATGGCATCACCGACTCAACGGACATGAGTTTGAGTAAACTCCAGGAGTTGGTGATGGACAGGGAGGCCTGGCGTGCTGCAGTCCGTGGGGTCGCAAAGAGTTGGGCACGACTGAGTGACTGAACTGAACTGAATTGAGAGAGGGAGGAAGCCGCAGAAGAAAAACTGGAAGCTGGCAGACTTTGGTTCATGAGGTTTAAGAAAGAAACCGTCTCAATAACGTAAAAGTACAAGGTGAAGCAGCAAACGCTGATATGAAGGCTGTAACAAGTCACCCAGAAGATGGAGCACCCAGAGGATGGAGCTCAGATAATTAATGAAGGTGGCTGCGCTAACCAGCAGACTCTCAGTGTAGACGAAATAGCCTTCTATCAGAAGACGACTCTACCTGGGACTTTAGAGTCAGAAAGAAGTCAATGTCTGGCTTCAAAGAACAGGCTGAATCTCATTATGGGCTAAAGCATTTGATGGCTTTAAGCTGAAGCCAATGTTCACTTATCATCCCAAAAACCCTAAGGCCTTAAGAATTATGCTAAATCTGCTCCATCCATGCTCTATAAATGGGACAGCAGAGCCTGAGTGACGGGCACATCTGCTTATAATACAGTTTACTACCTATTTTAAGCCCACTGTTGAGATCTGCTCAGCAAACAGGATTCCTTTCAAAATACTACTGCTCACTGACAATGCACCTGGTCACCCAAGAGGTCTGATGGAGATGAACAACACGACTAATGCTGATCCATTCTGCCAACACAGATCCATTCTAAAGCTCATGGATCAAGGAGTAATTTCGACTTCCAAGTCTCATTATTTAAGAAATACATTTTGGGAGGTTAAGGCTACCATAGACAGTGATTCCTCTGACAGATTTCAGCAAAATAAACTGGAAACCTTCTGTCAAGGATTCACCATTCTGGATGCCATTAAGAACATTTATGATTCATGGGAAGAGGTCAAAATATCAAAATTAATCATAGTCTTGTTGGAATGGTGACGTGGAGGGGTTCAAGACCTCAGTGGAGGAAGGAGCTGCAGCTGTGGTAACAGCAAGGAAAGCAGAAGTGGAGCTTGCAGACGTGACTGAACTGCTGCAACTGTGATAAAACTTTAATAGCTGGGAGTTGCTGTTTACGGACGAGCAAAGAAAGTGGTTTAAGATGGACTCTACACCTGGTGAAGAGGCTGTGAAGACTGTTAAAATGACAACAGAGGATTTAGAACATGAGATAAACTCAGTTGATAAAGCAGTGGCAGGGTGTGAGAGGACTAACTCCAATTTTTAAAGTTCTAACCGTGGATAAAATGCTGTCAAGAAGCACTGCATGCTCCAGAGAAATTGCTCATGAAAGGAAGAGTTGATTGATGCAGCAAACTTCATTGCTGCCTGTTAAGAAACTGCCACAGCCGCCCCGACCTTCAGCAACTGCCACAGCCACCCCAGTGTTCAGCAACCACCACCCTGATCAGTCAGCAGCCATCAACACTTGACGCAAGACGCCCCAGCAGCAAAAAGATGACGACCTGCCAGATGGTGGTCAGCGTTTTTTAGCAATAAAGGATTTTTACTTAGGATATGTATATTTTTTCAGACATAATGCTATTTCACTTAACAGCCTACAGAATAGGGCAGGCTCACCACACTTAACTCTTACGTGCACTGGGAAACCCACAAACTCACGTGACCTGCGCTACTGCGATATGCCCTTCACTGGCGGAGGCCCGGAACTGCACCTGCACCATTTCTGAGGTGCTCCTACAGTCCAGCCCTTGTAATTAAAATGTAAGAGACCAGTGTGAGCTCCCTCAATTCGACTCTCATGATTACTTTTCAAAATATGTGGTCTCTTTCAGTTTTTTTTACATTTTTCCAAAACTAATCTTTGCGTGCTTGCTCTACCACTGAGAGGAAGCTCCTGAAGAGCAAGGACCACGTATGCACTCATACTCCCAGAACACGCAGAGTCACGTGGAGCGGAGAGCGGCACTGAGCACCAGACGCCACGGCGAGCACCACAGTGCTTGCCTGGATGGCGAGCTCAGTGCTTGCCTGGAGAGGCTCACGCACCAGTGCTGAAGAACAGCTTACTGAGTAACAGCCAGCTCACTACCTGACTTCACTAAGGCACCCCTCCTTAGTTTAAATATGAACAATACCATCCAAAGGGGAGATTTTTAAAAAGAAAGAAAGAAAAGTGTTTCTAAAGTAACTTACTTGCTGACTTCCTTATACTGGGCTATCTCCTCAATATAAAGAAGGTCATGCAACCGTGACTGATAGTTGGTCTTGGTCAATGATTTGTCTAAAACGGACTGGGTAAACAGCTGGTCAGCAGAGAGAGGAATTTGGTATCTGATAAGAAGGCTCTTCTCCAAATCAGTAGTTTCGTTAGGTTCAAAATCTATAATAGTCTTAGAAGAGGAATCCCAGCGTTTAGCTGTAGTTACTAGCTGTTGCTTTGCATGCATCAGGTACTCAAGATCTAGATGGAAACAAAAAACACATTCATAAAGGAACACAACATTAAAATTCTCAAGTAATACATTATGCATTTTGGTATGACAATTTTGTATGCTAGAGCTAAAATTCTAAAAAATGAAACAGTACAAAACCCCATTTGACAGAGTATTTTTCCCACATCAGAAATCTTTTTTTTGGTCTAGATTAACAAAATAACATAAATAGGAATACATGTAAAAAAATATTCTGCTCTACCTCAGGCTAGGACACACCAGAAATAGTTATTAACACTTTAAAAATACAGAGCAGAATTTAGAATTTAACTCTTCAGTCAGAAATCTGATCTGCAAAAAGAAAGTATGGTAAATCTTTCATAAGACAAATCTTTATTAGGTGATAATGACTTTTCTCCTCCTGCCAGCAATACCTGCCCCATTAGAGAAAAAGATCAGAAAACTGTTGAGAGGTTGGATCTTGTGTGGTGAAGCACAGTGAAACTCTCTGAAAATCAACCGACAACAAACGGAAACCTTCCGTGCCTTTTTCCCACATTAAAGCATGGTACAATGTACTATTCAAATGCCACTTCAGATAAATCCAGTTTAGCCTCAGTTAAACTGCATGGTGAGTAGGGCACAATGTCAAAAATGAATGGCTGTTCGAGGCTGCCAGCTCTAGGGAGAACGCGGCACAGGGCAAAACGCGTCGCAACGTGAACTTGGGGCCTGACAGGCTCCGTGTGTGTGTGTGTGCGTGCGTCTCAGCCTTCTGCCGGGTGGAACACAGACACCTTCAGGGTGCAACCTGACCAGTTTTTATATAATATACTTGGAAAGATGGTCTTGCAACTTACTAAAGTTTCAGGAAGAAATAATAACACGTTTAAACAGAGGTTAGTCTCCAAAGTACAAAGTTAACCTGTGCTATCTATGAAATGACAGCAGATTGTATAATTGTCTTGTCTTGCTTAGTGAGAGCTTTTACTATATTAAAATGCTATATATAAATTATAAACATGTAAGAATAATCATCCTCCAAGAGAAATTTCTCAATATTAGAAAATAGTTCATCCTAATTATCTTTAAAGATTGAAATGGAAAAGTCCTAATTTCTAGTCTTTGTTCCTTGAAAAGGAACCAAGTTTTCTTACTCACCAAACAGCTATATCAACACTACTGTAACCATCAAGATACAAAGATGGTTTTCTCATCGAAATTTTGCATTTTAAAAACACTCTGTAAGAGACAGTGATGGTCGGTTTTTGCGATAGCCTCAAAAGCAAAAGTTTCATAAAATAAGCATTTTCATCCTAAATCACACTAATATTGGGCCTTTCCTACTCATTCATTAGAGCACAGCTATAAAAGATATTTAAATTATACCAATGCCAACATTCCTAAAACAAGACTAGACCATGTCACTAAAGATCAGATACTATTAACAAAATAGCAAAAATGTACTTACTTTTCTTTCTTAATTCAAAAGTCAAAAGGAGAAATACAAATAGTACAGTGACAACCCAAATAACCAGCCCTTAAAAAAAAAAAGGAAAACTAAACTCTGCGTAGTACTGAGCAATTTAATATATAATAAAAGGATGTGTACTCTTTGGGCACAGGGAAATTATACTTCTTAAATTTATTTAAAATAAGGAATGGATTCACACTATGCCTCCATCAATATTATATTCCCATTCTTTAAAAAGTCACTAGTTACTCTTCCCAATTAAGTAACTGGGATAAAAACAAAACTAAAATCACCTTTCCTCTAAAAAAAACTTTTTGTATTACCTATTTAATATATAAAGCAAATTATACAGAAAACCATTCCACCCTGGGCTAAAAGTATTGAGGCATTTTGGTAAAAGTGCCGTGAGCAATAGTATTTGTTTTTCTCATTTTATCTACTTAGTGCCATGATTTTATGAAATTTTTAAAATGAGTTATCTTCAGCAGGAAGCACAAGAATTTCAAAACAAATCCAAAACAATGTTAACTTTTATTCCCTCTTTTTACTAACTGTAAATACAATACAGAAGAGAGGAGAGCTAGGGGAGCAGAAAGAACAATCTTGAGAAAATCCTTGCGTGCCGGCATCAGATGAAGTCTACAGACTATGGATCTCGGCCATTCGCTCAGGTGTCCAGCATGAGCCAGGCCGGCGACTACCAAGGACTCTCCTGCAAGAACCGCTTCTGTTTCCCTAGTCATGTTGGTGTTGACACAAAATTCTGCCTCCAGTCCTCTCAGCAGTAAAAGGCTTCTTTAAATTAAACTTGTTTCATTTCCATTTAACAACATTTAAAGGTCATTAGGTCCTAAAAGCTCCTCTTCAAACAGAGGAGGAAGCTGAGGCTCCCCCGGGGATGCTGGACACACCCAACTCTTGGGGCTCGTTTCATCCCACGTGCACACACACGTGCACACACACACGCACACCCGCCCACGCCTAACCCAGATGTGGGCACCACCCAGGGCGGCCCGAACCAGTTCATTCTCGATAATTAAGTACTTTTCTTCAATCTAGATCGGGCTAAAAAAAAAGAAATTCTGGGAAGATGAAACGTGAACAGGTTAGAATCAATATTTATAAAATCACTTAGGAAGAGTTTAATGCTGCCTTGTTAACCAACTTCTATAATAATAACTGAACTCCTGACAAATTATAAACCTATGGAACTTGTTGCCCTGAGATATGATGGGTAGAAGCTACAGAAGTATTTTAAGAGCAATTCATAAGAAAAACTTAAAGATAGTTAGAACATAGCTAATTTCCTGAAGATTACATAAGGGAAGAACTGCTACTATCAACAACAGAGTTCAAGGCTGGAGTCAACCAGCAGGACACAAGACTTGCTCCCCAGCCTCCCTCGCCCCTCGGGTCACTGTGAGCAGCAAATGCTCTCATTTCAGCCGTATAGTTACTATTCTAATAAAGCATCCAAAGGGCTGGTCCGTTTTCTCTTGGAGTACGTAGCACAGCAGACTTGCAAAATTATCAAAATTAACAAAACCTGGACAGTGGGTAAGATAAGAAGTAAGGAGGAAAAACTCCAGTGTTCTTTGCACTCAGCACAAGGGGTGAAGAGGTCTGCCATAAATGCATGTGAAACGTGGAATTTATTAAAAACAGGTATATTTATCTAGTTCTTAAAGAGAATGAGATGAAACGATTTCTAACTCCAGAACTGGACATAACATTCTTCCTTAGAAAACATTTGGGTCTGTGGCTTTAATAAAACAAAATCCCAAAGGGAACCCACACTAGGATTTCAGCTATCCTTTTCAACATCATTCCTTTCACTAAGACAGCTATACAGAGGTAAGACGAACATCTCTTAGCTTATCCATGTTGTCTGTTCTCTTAATGAGGCCAATGGAAAGTTAAAAGAGCGGAGTAACAACACAGGAGTACCTCACACATTTTACACGCTTCTACTCAGTTATATTTAGTATTCATTGACAATTAAACTATTTTAAAATCTATTTTCTACTAATTTTCCTATAATTTTAAAATTTAAAATCTATTTTTAATTATTTGTAATAATTTAAAATTTAAAAATCTATTTTCTATTAAATTTCCTATAATTTTCTATTACATATTTATATATGTATAATTATGTGTGTGTGTGTATGTGTGTATATAAACATGTCCTTAATTTACCAACAACTTTGACAGCTGGAGATAAGTTTTAAGACATACTAACTTTTAATGCTAATGTTAACATATATTGCTAGCCCGAAAGTAATGAACAATATCAAATTTTCAAATTTAAATGTAAGAATTAATTTCCAACATATAGCTTCCAGATATTCAAAGCAGAATTCCAAATCAATTTTGTCAAGCAAAAATCTTTCATTACTCAAAGTTGAGGTATAAAGTGTATAAAACAGTTTGTATTCTAAGCAAGGGGAAAAGTCACTAACTTTCTTTTTCTGTAAACGTCCTTTTCCACAAATTTGTGAGAAGCACATCTTTAACCAACCCCCACCTCAAATTTTTTTAATTCATATGGGGCTTCCCTGGTGGCTCAGCAGTAAAGAATCCACCTGCAATGCAGAAGATGTGGGTTCAATCCCTGAGTCAGGAAGATTCCCTGGAGAAGGAAATGGCCACCCACTCCAGTATTCACGCCTGGGAAATCCACTGGACAGAGGAGTCTGGGGGGGCTACAGTCCATAGGGTCTCAAAGAGTCGGACACGACTTTGTGACTAAGCCACCACCAAATCCAACCAAGAGCCAAAGAAACGCAGACCACCACGCCCTTCCCTCACCAGCTGGGTCCTGGCATAAAGTGTAAGTTGAGGCAGTAATAGACAGTTTACACAGTAATTCAGCATCTCCACGGGTGCCTACATGTTGAAACCAGGACCTCTTCCCAAGAGTATGAAGCAGATCCTAGTAAAGGCGCCTTGGTCTCCTTTATACCAGTGAAATCAACTTATGAAAGCTAGTGTTTAAGACTTTTCATTCAGGGGTGATGTACTAACATGAACAAAGTTAACTGGACTGTCAGGAGAACATGGACACAGACACTGTAGGTGTATTCACAATTACTATTAAAGTTATATTCTACCCAAATTAATACTGGAAGGTTTTACTGTGCTGAATAAAATCAACCAATGAAGTCGGCAAACCAAAAAGAGACCTGATCACCTACTCATACCAGTCTGGGGAACCTCAAAGCAAGCTTTGCCTGATGACTGTATAAAGTGACCAGGGTATAACGCAAACATTCTAATTCCATCACACAGTAAATGAGTCAAAGCACTTGGGATCTTTTTCCCTCCTATTCCCTCCCTATCCATGGAATCATTTAGGGGCCAATACATATCTTTTAATGTTGTTATAGTGCCTTTTAATACATAGTATCAGGGGGAAAAAGTCTAAATATTACCTTCTGTAGAAGCTGCATCAATCATTACTCTTTGCATGAGTACTGGTTCCAATCCAAAGTCGAAAACTATGGTTTGGCGAAAAGTTCCAAATATTTCTGTGTTAAATGCTATCCCGACTTTATACACGTAATGATCTAATCCATTTGGGGCCATCTTCCCTCCTATCCATTCTTGACAGTTTTCTGGGACTTCTTGTGATACCTGGGTAGTACTATCTCCGGCAGATATTGCAATGATACTAAAATGAGGACGATGAGCATCATAAAGCAATGCTACACGACACAGCATTCTTGCAGGCTACAAGGAAGTTAAAATAATTCATTGAGTACAAGGGGTTGAAAAATCCAGTTGTCATTGGGCTCTTCAATGAAAATATTTCTATAAGGGACTTTTACTTTCCCATGCTTCTAAGATACTATATTAAAAATACAAATTGTACTCATAAGCCATTTAAGAAAAAAAAAAATCAAAATGGTTAAAAAAAATCATTTGTTAAAATGATATATTTATGATGTCAATTATATCTCAATAAGGTTGCCATTTCCAAAAACGATATATTCACACTACATTTCTAGCCTCCCTGCTTTCTGCGATACATTCACCTTTCACTGTGGCAAACGCTTTCACCCTTTACCACCATCACCTCCAATTTTCCATCCCTTGGCCTCAAGTGAAAAATCTTCACAGGAGAGCAGTTACTTCTGAAAGCACTCGATTGGGTTCATGGCTGAAGCCAAATGTTCCCAGATTTTTCATCCCAAGATGCAGATAGTACAGTGGAGGAAACATTACAAAAAAGTACACAAAACTTTTCCACTGCACATATTAACAGAAATTGTTTACTTTGCTTCATTCTTAAACTTTAAACATTATAATTCAAGATAGGAAGCACTGCAGAAAATGCCTCAAATAAAAAATCTGTTATCACAGAATTTGTGATTTCACAAAATCAAAAATAAAAACAAGCTGTTTCAACAGTTTAGAACTGCCAGATTAAACAATTTAACTTTTAAATAATTAACTATAAGCCATGAACCCCCTTCTACATTTCAAGTTTGGAAGACAACATGTCAAATATGTCAAATATATCTTCACCGAATAAATAAATAAATAAGCAAGTATCTCAGTACTTACAAAGATTTTATCCCCAAAATCTCTCTCTCTCTCTATATATATATATATAAAACCTTGATGACCAAAATACAGAAATACACTTTATTATAATATAGAACCTACATAATTTTCAATGCTCTTTCAATATACAGATTTAAAGGTCCAATAAAACTCTAAGAAAATGGAAAGCAATTCACATTGTTTAATTATCACAAAACTCATACCTTACAGGTGAGAGCGAAGGTCCAGGTCTGGTGGGACTTTTTGGTGTTGACGGTGACGGACAGCCCAGGGTCATGCTCCACCTTCACTCCCTCCACACACTCACTGAGCTGAAAACAGAGAGCAGGTCCCGTTACGCTCTCGTCCCTAAGAACACAGACGCTTTGGCATGGTAAATGAATGTCAACGGTAAAGATGCTGATGGAACTGTTTACAAAGCAAGATACTGTCTACATTAATTCTCAGTTATTTTTATAAGCACAAAATACAATAAAGCGAAACTAAGAGACGGAAGAAAGCTAACAGCAGCAGCAGCAAAATGGCAGGAAAAACCCCCTGAATGAAGACAAGTCAGTGTGATTCCTGCGAGTCTCCAGACAGATGGCTTAGTTCTGCTCTTTATTTTAGTACATGCGTCTACTTTTGCTACCAAAACACTTTATCAAGAATCAAGTGTTTCATAGAGGACAGGGATGTAAACCAAAACACAGCATGAAATAAAGTCAAATTCAAACAAGGTCACTGTTTAAAACAAACAAACAAACAAAAAGCAGTTTATTTTCCTCACCACTTTCTCAGGAGATAATGAATTCATCCACTTTTCTATCAAGGTTTCCATGTAACTGCCTGAGAGCTGTTTATTCTCATTTTGCTGTTTCAATTTTATCAACCGTGAAGCATATCTTTTCTGCCATTCTGCTAGCTCTTCCTGGGAATGTGCTGAAGTACACTGCGCGCCATACCTACAGATTCCTCGCTCTAAAAATCTAAGTAGAATAGGAAAGACTGTTTATCATATACTTTGTTGGACCATTTAAAAGTTAAACTTCCAGCATTTGCCCTCCGTCTCTTCAATAACAAAAACAAAACTTCATCTCCTGAAAGGGTTTGTTTATCACAGAGGAGGAAGAAGAGGTTAGAGAACATTCACAACAGTTAATAAAGCAGCAACCCCTCTCCGCCCCCCGCAACATGCACTGACCTCTTTCTCTGGAATAAGGGGTGACAAAGCAGAACATATTCATAACCATCCCCACCCACAAAAAGGGGCATTGAAAACGTAGTTTCGTTCGTAATAAAACAACTCTCTCAGACAATTCCTGCTAGAGCAGTTTCTCTAAAGCAACACTGACATCAAGTGGATTAGTTTGTCAAGCACAGGTATGCCCTGCTTCCCAAACTAAAAGGATCTAAGGAAAATTTTCCACATCCTAGGAATTTTGTTCTGAAAAAAAAAAAAATAATAATATATCACTGAATTAACATTTCAAAACTTCCACGTTTCACCTTCAAATGTAATCCCTTCACTCTTCTCTACGTTACTATTACCTATATTTCATTGAAAATACTGGACTACATTAATTTGCTTTAAGTTTTAAATAAATTAAGAATAAAAGTTTTATATAAGAATCTTAATTATTTCCATAGATTAAGTTCTTCAATGGGTAAATTCACAAATGTTCATTTTAAAGGATATATAGTTAATGATTTCGCAACATTTATGACTCAGAAAATTCAACTGACAATTCGATGGTCAAAACAGATAAAAATTCAAGACTGATCAGTAACTTTAAGTCTTAAATACTCTATGAAATAAGAGATCCAGCCAGTTTTTAAACAATTGAAACATTACAAAATTAATGAAAGATCTTCTGAGAGGAAAAAAATGAAAATCAAGTTATAAACAGCAAATGTGTTAAAAAGGATGCTATGTTTTAGATAATTTTTCAATTGGGAAAATATGGACAATAAGAAATACAAAATGAACCATCAAGTGGCTCATCCTACTTGAAAAGATAAGTGTGTTTAAAGCTTTTTTTGGATGATATACAAAGTATTTGAACTTAAACTATGCTATTAAGTTCTCATATGCATCATATAAGACATTTAAAATCATGCATTTTTTTTTTCTCTTTAGTATATCTTAATGAGCCAAATATTTGTTTCCCTATTGCTTTACATTATTTCCCTAAAAATGGAAGGCTTGATACTCTATCTGGACTACAAAATTTCTTATACGTCCTTTGCATCAGATTGCGTCCTACCTCTCCACCACCAGAATCTTCCAATTTACCTCTCAGTTTCTTTATTTTTTACTATAAAATCAAAACTACATATCAAATTTCCTTCATTATCAAAAGCAATCTAGAGTAATTACAACTTGTATCTAAAAAACCACTAGTTACTACTAGTTCTTATAAAAAGAACCTTCTGATGTGACTTTAATAATTCTTTCTACCTTAACATATAATCACTAAATTTTGAAAGGTTAGCCCTTCAAATATAAACTACTCATAAATTCTATATAAGATTATGTGAAGGTAATAGATTTTCTTTTTTCCTAGAAAAGTTATCAAAATAATTCAACATGTATCTATTTTATGCTCTATTTCAGTTTATATAAGGTCACTTCAGTTTAAATCATAATTTAGGTTAGGTAAATTTCACATAAACAAGAGACCAGTAATTAAATCATATTATTCCAACTGGTATGACAAAAGTCTTAACAATTTCCATTTAGATCATTGTTCTTTGTAAGTAAAAGAAGGATCATCAATATGGTTTTGATTTTTTAATTTAATGATAATGACCATTATGGCTTCTGTTTCAAACTGGAAATAAACCATTTTACTCAATCATTATACTTCTTCCTTCACTTCCTTTATCTTCTTTAAATTTGAATTATTTTCAAAAAGTGAAGGAAAATTAACTGTCTTTTGAATAAAGATATGTCATTGGTTTAAAAAAAAAATTCACGTTACCTTTTACACAAAGTATATTCCTCGCTGCTTGTGATTCCCCTAGGTGGTGGGCGGAAATGCCAACCATTACAAGATCCTAGAGAGTAATCAGGATATAGTCTTATCATTTGAGGCTTGCTGATAATTCTGATATTTAATGTGTAAGAAATACTATTAACGCTCCATACACATCATCTCCGATGATGTAAAATGAACATGACATGCTTGTCTCTACCAAAAAAAAAAGGAATTCACCAATCAAATGGATTAAATCAGTTAGCCACATGAACCTTAGAGGTCCCTGAAGGAGCAGTCACACAGCCGCTGCAACAAGCCGACGACCCTCACTCTATCCCGGCAGCTGGTGGACATACTCCAAGTGCACTCTCTCCCCTGGCATCTGAAGGGCGATGTGCTGGCCTGCTTGTCACCTCTTAGGTATGAGTTACATCTCTATTAGGAACTACTTCCAGAATCAGAAAATTATGGTCTCCTGGGAAGAGGAAATTTTGTAACACAAATTCCAGTCCTGTATGTGGAGTAAGTTCCACACTGCCATCCATGCTCCTTAGGAGGTGTCTGAAACATGCCGTTGCATAAAGTAATCCTTTTTGAACAATTAAAGTCCATAAAGGTGAACTCTGAGATAGGAGCTAAAAATAACATGTGTTTACTTCTGAATACAGTGAATTTTGATGCATTCAGATAAAAGGTTCCAAATAATCCAAGGGAAACAAAGTGTCCAAGAAAAAAGGCTGGAGCCATCGAGGCTCAACAGCAGCAAAGCCTCCAGGGCCTTGAGGCCGTTTCCCGCCTCCTCACAAGTCACTGTGCCCAGCCCACACCTCCTGACAAAATCCACTGAGCCAGATTGAGCTTAAAGCTGTGAGTCATCCCTTTACTGTATGTGTGACTGGGAAATTACTGGACCTTCACAAACATCAGTTTCATCACCTATCAAAAAGATGGAGAAGGGCTCTAAAAACTCAGTACTTGTTTTGTGAAAGCCCCTGAACGGCGGACGTCACTGAGCAAACACTCAGTGAGTGTTGGTCTCTCTCCACCTTCCTCTGGGGAAGAGAAGAGCCCACAGACCTTAATACTGGCAGGACAATTTCCAAAAGGTAGTAACTGCAACAGCATGTGATAGAGCGTGAGAAAGGAGAAAAGATCTCCCTCCACAGATCGTTAAGAATGACGTTTAAATTTAAAACTACATACATGGTGGAAAAGGTGAAACAGATGACTTCTGCAATTACCTCCCACCTCCATTCCTCTATGATTCTATGAATAGGGGCTAGGGAAAAAATGGCTTTCATCCACACTTCTTAAATGAAATTTTTATATTCTTTTCTATGCTTCCACTAACCTGTACTGTAACACAGAAATTTCCTCCCATTAATCAACAAGAAGCAATGCCCAAATGTAATTGCAGCTACAGAAGCTGCACAGTTTAGTACTCACCCTCCTCTAAGTCTTCCACATGATATCCAGAGAGGACGTTACTAGTTGCTGTCTGCAATTTTTCAAATGAAAGAAATTTTTATATAAGAAATAGCTAGCTGATTTGAATTAAACTTGGAAAATTTCAACATTTTAAAAAGCTTGAGATGGAATATAATAAACACTAATATTGCAAGTGGCATTTTTTGCTCTTTGCTCTACGGTTCCATATTTAAATATGAAAAAGAAGTAATTGTGTGGCCCTCATTAAGGAACCTGATAAAAACTCCCTACATAAAAATTACCTGTGGGCAAAAGCAGTCTCAGTCCCCAGCCCTGAGGCCCCAGGGAGCAGCACCCTCCCCTGTTGTGTGTATAGTTCTCTCTTCCAACGTCTGGAGCAGGGCCAGGTGCGGCGGCATCACCCCCACCCCCACCCCACCTCCATCGAGTG
>SJXO01000069.1:41552-121710 GCA_006408615.1 Connochaetes taurinus | reverse complement strand
TGGTGTTGAAGACTCTTGAGAGTCCCTTGGACTGCAAGGAGATCCAACCAGTCCATTCTAAACTCATCAGTCCTGTGTGTTTATTGGAAGGACTGATGCTAAAGCTGAAACTCCAATACTCTGGCCACCTTATGAGAAGAGTTGACTCACTGGAAAAAGACTCTGATGCTGGGAGGGACTGGGGGCAGATGCTGGGAGGAGAAGGGGACGACAGAGGGTGAGATGGCTGAATGGCATCACTGACTCGATGGACATGAGTTTGGGTGAACTCCGGGAGTTGGTGATGGACAGGGAGGCCTGGCGTGCTGCGATTCATGGGGTTGCCAAGAGTCGGACACGACTGAGCGACTGAGCTGAACTGAACTGAGTATTTCATTTGTGGGTTTCCTTCATAGCTCAGTGGTAAAGAACTTGCCTGCCAACACAGGAGATGCAGATTTGGTCCCTGGGTCGGGAAGATCTCCTGGAGAAGGAAATGGCAAGCCATTCCAGTATTCTTGCCTGGGAAATGCCATGGACAGAGAAGCCTGGCAAGCTATAAACTATGGGACTGCAAAGAGTCGGGACACAACCTGGCAACTAAACAACAAACGTTCCACTGTAATATGTACCAGATATCCATTCCTCTGTTGATTTACGTTGCTTCCATGTCCCGGCTACCGTAAACAGAGCTGAAATAATCACTGGGGTCCATGTAATTTTTGAATTATGCTTTTCACGGGGCATAAGCTCAGTGGGGGGCACATGCTCAGTCATACGGCCACTCTGCTTTCAGTTGTTAAGGGAGCCCCACGCCGTTCTTCACAGTGGCCGCACCGACTCTCAGTGCCAGCAGCAGTGTGAGACGGGCCCCCTCTTCTCCACGCTCTCTCCAGCGTTTATCGATGGTAAGTTTTTGGATGGTGGCCATTCAGACCTGTGTGAGGTGAGGTCTCGCTGCAGTTTTTGTTCGCGTTTCTCTAAGAATTAGTGGCGCTGGGCATCTTTTCACGCTTTTGGCGGTCTGTCTGTCTTCTCTGAGAAACGTGTATTTAGGTCTTACGGCCAGTTTTTGATTGGGTTGCTTGCTTTCTAAGAATCTGTCCCTGTCTTCCAGGTTTTCCATCTTATTGGCATGTAGTTGCCTGTAGCAGTCTTTATGACCCCTTGCATTTCTGTGGTGTCAGTCGTAACTCTCTCTTTTTCATTCCCGACTCGAGTGCTCCCCGCTTTCTTCATGAGTCTGGCTAAAGGTTTATGCATTTTGTTAATCTTTCTCAAAAAAAGCAGCTTTTAGTTTCATTGATCTTTTCTATGGTTTTCTTGGTTTCTATTTCTTTTACTTCTGCTCTGATTCTTATGATTTCTTTTCTTCCACTGACTTCGGGGTTTTTTTGTCAACTCTGGTTGCTTTGGGTGTAGGCTAGGCTGTCTATCTGAAATCGCCGGTTCCTTGGGGAGGGGCTGCACTGCCATAAACTCCCCTCTCAGAACTGCTCTCGGTGCACCCATAGATTCTGGGTCATCGTATTTTCGTTGTCTTTCGTTTCTGGATATTTGTTTTATTTCTTCTTGGGATTTCTTCAGTGATCTCTTGGTTATGAAGTAGCATACGACGTTGCGTCCATGTGTTTCCATTTTTTACAATTTTTCTTCCTATAATCGATTCCTAACCTCATAGTATTGTCGTCAGATATGACGGCACCATAAAGAAGGCTGAGCGCTGAAGAACTGGTGCAACATATCACATATGACCTGATATGATTTCAAGTTTCTTAAATTTACCAAGGTTTCATTTGTGACCCAAGATGTGCTCTATCCTGGAGAATGTTCCATGTTCTCTTGAGAAGAAAGTGTATTCGGATGTTTTAGGGTGGATGTTTTAGTATATTTACACTATAAATATCAATTAAATCTATTTGATCCAATGGGTCACTTAAGGCCTGTATTTCTTTGTTCATTTTCAGTGTGGATGACCTGTCCGTTGGTGTAAGTGGAGTGCTGAAGTCCCGCACTATTACCGTGTTACTTCAATTTCCTCTGCTATGACTTAGCATGCACCTTTTGTATTGAGACGCTCCTAGGCTGGGTCCATAAATATGTACAACTGCTGTGTCCTCTTCAGTTGATCCCTTGATCATCATGCAGCGCCCTCCCTTATCCCTCGTTGTTGTTGTCCAGTCGCTCACTCTTGTCTACCTCTTTTCAACCCAATGGACAGTAGCACACCAGCCTTCCCTGTCCTTTGCTGTCTCCCAGAGTTTGCTCTACCTCATGTCCACTGAGTCAGAGACGCCATCATCTCTGTCGCCCCCTTCTCCTGTCCTCAATCGTTCCCAGCATCAGGGTCTTTTCCAATGAGTCAGCTCTTTGCATCAGGTCACCAAAGTATGAAAACTTCAGCTTCAGCATCAGTCCTTCCAATGAACATTCAGCGTTGATTTTCTTTAGGACTGACTAGGATCGATCACCTTGCTGTCCAAGGGACTCTAAAGAGTCTTCTCCAGCACCACAGTTTGAAAGCATCAATTCTTCAGCACTCAGTCTTCTTTACGGGGCAACATTCTTGCATGACTATTGGAAAAACCATACCTTTGACTATACAGACCTTTGTTTGCAAAGTGATGTCGGCTTTTTAACACACTGTCTAAGTTTGTCATAGCTTTTCTTCCAAGGAGCAAGCATCTTATAATTTCAGGCTGCAGTTACAATCCATAGTGATTTTGCAGCCCAAGAAAATAAAGTCTACCCCTGTTTCCATTTTTTCCCCATCTACTTGCCATGAAGCAATGGGACAAGATGCCATGATCTTATTTTTTTGAATGTTGGGTTTCACTGTATTGCATCACCTTTACTAAAAACTGATTTTTGCAACTGCAACTGATTTGAAAGCTGTAGTCTCTATATTTAAGAAGGTTTTGTTCAATTACTTTTAGTTTAGACCAACCTGCTCTCACTCCATCCATGTTACAGATCACTCATGTGCTCAACTGACAATTCCAATACATGAGTAACATACCCTGGAGAATGTCCTGAGCACCTCAGAAAATTCCACAGTAAGCCCACATCTCCCTCTGATCTTACTATTCCTGAAACTATTCAAATGTGACCTTTGGCAGGTCATCTTCTCTCTCTGGCCCTCAGCACAGTCATTTGTAGAACTGAAACACGAAAACTGTGCTGCAAGAATCAAATGACAGAAAGCCAGGGAAGCGTCTTAAAGACAAGCAGTAGTTCTGCCAAGCTCTGGGTCATTCACGGTCTCTAAGCCCGCTTCCTTCCCTGCAGAATGGAGGGGACCATAGCTACCTGACGAGGCTGTGGTAAAGATTAACTGTATGAAATATCTAGCACAGTCCCCTCATAAGAGTTCCCTAGATGTTCCCTAATCCTCTAAAAATTATAAAATAGTATTGAAAACTTGAGGAAACATCTGAGCTCCTTTTGAGTAACTGGGATATTAACAAACTCGTTATCAAGAGCTGAAGAATGTTTCAGGGAAATGAAAAAAAACTTTTTAAGAATATTTCAGCCTCAGATGAGTATGTCACTTTGTTTAAAAAGCATTAAACAACATATTTTACAAATACTTTTCAAAGGTCTTTGGTTTGTACAAAGTATTAGCTGAATTTTATTTTACAAAAGTTCTGCCATTCTGTTGGTACTTGAATGTCTCCATGTCATTCTTTTCCTCTTCCTCTCTCTAAACATTTCAGACAAGAAACGCTGCTGATGCACTTTCTTCTAACTGCTGTCTTTAAGTGCCATTCAGTTTATGCCTTGTAGGGTCCCACATGAAGAACTGTGGAAAGAAACAGTCAACTATTACAGGTAAAAAGCTACCCTGCTGTTGTGTCGTATGATACAATCAAATTGCGATGCTGCCACTCTGGTACTGTATTAGCTTGAACATTTTGAAAAAGCCTGAAAGAATACAAAGCATGGCCTAGTGTATAATAAAATTTGCCTCAGTTACTGAACCTGCCAAACATAATCTAATCTTGGGCAACTGTAAAAAAGTTATGTTTCCTTACAAATAAATTCTCTCCCCACCAGCTATCTGTGGAACTTTGTGAGCACAGAACTCCTTCCTGCACCTTAGCTGTGATGTGAAATTCAAGGCTCTATCCCTTTTCATTCTTAAGTTTCTGTAAGATTTGCTAAGACCTAAAATATCTCTTACTTGGAATGTTCTGGACCAGAAAATGAGTAATATTAAAGGAATATTCATTCATTCAACTGGGCTTCCCTGGTAGCTCAGCTGGTAAAGAATCCACCTGCAATGCAGGAGAACCTGGTTCGATTCCTGGGTTGAAAAGATCCTCTGGAGAAGGAATAGGCTGCCGACTCCAGTATTCTTGGGCTTCCCTGGTGGCTCAGATAGTAAAGAATCCGCCTGCAATGCAGGAGACCTGGGTTCAACCCCTGATGGGAAGATCCCCTGGAGGAGGGCATGGCAACCCACTCCAGTATTCTTGCCTGGAGAATCCCATGGACAGAGAGGAGCCTGGCAGGCTGCAGTCCATGGGGTCGCAAAGAGTTGGACACAACTGAATGACATCCACGCATGCATTCATTTAACTGCTTTGACCAAAACAGTCTCTGTAAGGTAGTCCCTGGCTACCAAAAAGAGAGGATAAACAATTAAAATATAATTCCCCTTGCCTGTAAAGTATTGCCTGCCATGAGTAAGATCACTTAAAACAAGTTTAAAGTTCAGTAAATGCTGAGTATTAGTCCGTATTTTTTCAGTAACATGACCATTTTACATTTATTTCTCTTATCAAGTCCTTAGTTGTTTCTAAAATCTTGTACTGAAGACCATAGCCTAATCAAGGTGGTATTTTTCCAATATTCTCAAAAGAAATTTTTAAATTATCACTAAACTAAATCTTCGAGTCATTAACAAACTGAAGTTACTCACCACTTGGATATGATCACGTTCTCCAAAACAACACATCAGGAACTGAATCAAAACTAAGGGTGCGGGGGGAGGCTCAAGAGGAAGGGGATATATATATCCTTATGGCCGATTCATGTTACTGTATGGCAGAGATGAACACAACACTGTAAAGCAATTATCCTCCAATTTAAAATAAATTTTAAATAAATAAAAATAGATCCATTGAATAAATACATTAAAAATTTGTAATTTATAAATAAATTCCTTCCTAAATATCAGCCATTTAATCTCTGGCCATAAACTTGTAGCTGAATATATCCTAGGGGTGGGGGAGGAGTATATAAACAGACTCCAAATGGTGGAAGACTTAAGTCACCTCAAAATGTCCATTTATAACAAGTATCAGAAAACATGACATAAATCAAAATAACAGTTCTGTGGCAGATCTCTCACCAGTGTCCCTGTTACCAGTTTTTTTGTTTTTTTTTTTTTTCCCCACTATCCTTCTCCTGTCTCTACCCTTCTTACCCTTGCTCTCTCTCTTTTTCCAATTGTAATACATAATACTTTAAGGCAGTTTAAAGTGGGCTGCAGCTTTAGTGAAACTTTATGTCCTTCCTATCAAAGTCTTTTGCAGATAAAATATTTCCTTAATACAATGCTTTTGGAAAATGAAAAGCCCTAACAAAATTCAATGCTTGGGATCATTAGACCTCTTCTAAATGTTTCACCCCTAGGTTTAAATTCTATAATATACTTTCTCTCACCCTCTCGCTCTCTCTTTTTGTCCCCTCATCCCTGCTACCTTGCTCTTATTGCTGTCAGTACTTGGTCCTTCAACCCAGTCACAACAATCTTTGTTGTCTCTTTTACAACCCCTTGTGTATACAGTAAACTTTAAAGCTGAGATCTTATTGTATATTCTTGAAAGTACACTTTCCTTCAACTGTAGTTCAGCGTAAAGGCTCTTGGGACTACTTTCTTCTGGATGTTTTCATACTACAGAAAAACAGGTTATTTCTCCTGGCTTATTTTCAGTGTTCCAGCTTAAGTTTTAGAGCTAATTCAATAAGATGGGGCTTCCTAGGTGGCAAGAGTGGTTAAGAACCCGCCTGCCAAAGCAGGAGAAGCAAGGGGGTTCAACCCCTGGGTTGAGAAGATCCCCTGAAGCAGAGCATCGCAATGCACTGCAGTACTCTTGCCTAGAGCATCCCATGGACAGAGGAGCCTGGTGGGCTATACAGTCCATGAGGTTGCAAAGAGCTGGACATGACTGAAGCAACTTCAGTTCAGTTCAGTTCAGTCGCTCAGTCATGTCCAAATCTTTGCAACCCAATGGACTGCAGCAAGCCAGGCCTCCCTGTCCATCACCAACTCCTGGAGCTTGCTTGCTCAAACTCATGTCCATTGAGTTGGTGATGCCATCCATCGATCTTATCCTCTGTTGTCCTCTTCTTCTCCCACCTGCAATCTTTCCCAGCATCAGGGTCTTTTCCAGTGAGTTAGTTCTTCCCATCAGGTGGCCAAAGTTCTGGAGTTTCAGCTTCAGCATCAGTCCTTCCAATGAATATTCAGGACTGATTTGCTTTAGGATGGACTGGTTGGATCTCCCTTGCAGTCCAAGGAACTCTCAAGAGTCTTCTCCAACACCACAGTTCAAAAGCATCAATTCTTGGGCGCTCAGCTTTCTTTACAGTCCAAGCCTCACATCCATACATGACTATTGGAAAAACTATAGCTTTGACTAGATGGAACTTTGTTGGCAAAGTAATGTCTCTGCTTTTTAATATGCTGTCTAAGTTGGTCATAACTTTTCTTCCAAGGAGCAAGAGACGCACAATGAATATACCTCAACTTCCTCATCACTATACAAATATAAAATTATACACAGTAAAAAGCTGACAACACACAAAATCATAGAAACAAACCTGAAACTTCATTCCCCAGCGTATCATAAAAGGTTTTTATTTCATCTACATGCTTGAATGAACTTTTCACATAAGGCACTGTTAAAACAGTATTTGCAAAAGTACCTGTCATACTGTGTATGCAATAGAAAGAGAGAGAATATGCTGCCTGCAGAGACTTCAACCTTCTCTTCATAAAGAATTCTAATTTTCACAATGCATCTGCTATATAGTTACTGGAAAGTTCATCTGTGTTAACTGTTCAAAAATAGGAAGAAGCTTTTTCTACTTAAAAAGATCAATTTAACTGTATTTTTTTTTTTTTTTAATCTAAAACTCTTTCACAGCCTTCCTTTCAATGTCAGAAGCCAACATCTTGCCATCTCCACTGTTAAGCACTCGGAGGAAATGCTGACTGTGGGAAGTTCTGTCCTAAGACCCTCCCCTACTTCACTGTTTCCCTGGCTGACTTGCTTGCCGATGAGAAACACCCACGTTTTGCTGCCCTTTCACCGTCCTGGCCCTGGGGCAGAGCGCCGTGCTCAGGCGTTCACAGCCATCTTGACTTCAGCGCCCTCTTCTGGTATAGTTTTAACTGAAATTTTTAAAGGGCAAGCTACCACTCATTTTAAATCTCTTTTTTTATGTATAATTTCAGCTAATATAAAATTAATGCTAGTGTTTATCCCATGAGTGAAAAACAACATGAAATAAATGTATAATGTCAGTTCTGACCGTAACTGACACCCAGCATAAATAAGAAAAGGCACAGAACAGTCATATGACCACGATGAGTCTCTTCCAACTGAGTTCAGAGGACCTAAGTTCAAAGACTATTGCTTTCTCAAACATCTACACATAGGAAAAAGGAAGTCTGCACACTTGAAAGATAACAGTCCTCAAACTTCATTCAAATACTAAATATTCACTTACTTTCCTGATTTTCATTCTATTCCAAATTAGCATTTTATAATTTAACTTTCTAATCCCTATCAACTTAAATATAAGAACTTTACTTAAAATAGTTGATAGGCATTAAGGGCAAGTGAAGAGCGAGCGTGGAGACCCTATCCCACAAAGCCTCAGGCTCGGGCTGGAGCCGCGGCCCCGCCACGGGACACCTTGGTACTGTGTTCAGGCACTCGGTCGCGTCTCACTCTTTGTGACCCCATGAACTGCAATACGCCAGGCTCCTCTGTCCTCCACTGCCTCCCAGAGTTTGCTCAAATTCATGTCCACTGAGTCAGTGATGAACTATCTCATCCTCTGCTGTCCCCTTCTCCTTTTGCCTTCAAGCTTTCCAAGCATCAATCAGGGTCTTTCCAAAGAGTCAACTCTTTGCAGTCGGTGGCCAAAATACTGGAGCTTTAGCTTCACCATCAGTCTATCCAATGGATATCTGGAATCGATTTCCTTTTTATCTCCTTGTTGTCCAAGGGACTCTCAAGAGTCTTCTTCACCAGCACAGTTTGAAAGAACATCATTTGATTTCGGTATTGCCCATCTGGTGATGCCCACGTGTAGGGCCGTCTCTTGGCTAGTTGGCAAAGGGTGTTTGGTGTGACCAGGGTGTTCTCTCGACAACACTCTGTGGGCCCTGCTCCATTCTGCACCCCGAGGGCAAGTGTGCCTGTCACTCTGGGCACCCCGACTCTCTGCCTCCGCACACCCCAATCCCCTGTGATGGAAGGGCATCTTTCGGTGTCAGTTCGCAAAAGTGTGGTGGGTCTTCATAGAGAGAGCTGGTCAGCTTCCGCTTCTTCAGCATCAGCGGCTGGGGCACAGATTTGGGTCACTGTGATGGTGGATAGTCTGCCTCGGAAAAGAATCAAGATCATTCTGTCATTTTTGAGGTTGCACCCAATAGTGCATTTCAGACTGTCTTATTGACTATGAGGGGTACTCCATTTCTTCGATGGGATTCTTGCCCACAGTAGATAGAATGGTCCTTGGAAATAAATTCACTCATTCCCATCCATTCTAGTTCACTGATTCCTAAGATGTCAATATTCACTGTTGCCACTTCCTGCTTGACCATGTCCAATGATTTATGGACCTAACATTCAAGGTTCTTATATAATACTGTTCTTTACAGCATCTAGCTTTACTTTCACCACCAGGCACATCCACAACTGAACACCATTCCCACTTTTGCTCAACTGCTTTGTTCTTTCTAGAGCTATCGCCCTCCACTCTTCCCCAGTAGCAGAATGGACAACTTTTTGACCTAGGGGGCTCATCTTCCGGTGTCATATCTTTTTGCCTTTTCATACTGTTCGTGGGGTTCTCATGGCAAGAATACTGGAGTGGGTTGCCACTTTCTCCTCCGTAGACTACATTTTGTAACAACTCTTCACCATGACCCGTCTGTCTTGGGTGGCTCATAGCCTCATTGGGTTACGTAAGCCCCTTCACCGCAACAAGGCTATGATCAACGAAGGGGCCGTGGAATACTACTCAGCCATAAAAACGGGTGGATTATTCATACACTCAAAAACCTGGATGGATCTCAAATACACGGTGAGAGTGAAAAAGTTATTTTAAAAAGGTCACAAACAATATGGTTCTATTGTGTGTTATTTTCCAAAGGACACAATTACAGAGATGGAGAACAGACTAGTGGTTGCCGGGGTTACACAGGGAGGTAGGACCATGAGTGGAACCATACAGGGTAGCACACAAAAAAGGTCTTCACATGATGGAACAGTTCTGAACCTCAATTGTGCTATCCATGAATCCACACACAGTAAAATGACACAGAATTACACATAGTCACTGAACCAAAGCCCACTTCCTAGCTTTGGTATTGTACTACGGTTACGTCAGATGTAACCACGGTTATGTAAGATGCAACCAGTGGGGGAACAGCACATGGGGTCACTCTGTACCATCTTTGCAATGTCCAGTGACTCCGCAGCGACTGGGTCTAAAGAACAAGAAACATTACTACAACTGCTCCACTATTTAAAAGTCTTGGCAACAGAAACCCTGGCTTGAAGGTCCAAATTCTTGTCCAACTCTACTAATGATTACCAGTGTCACCCTGAGCCTCAGTTTTTTTTTTTTTTTTAATCCTTTCTAGAATATAAAATACCCATATACCTTTCCTCCCCCAAATTTATTATACTAAACAGAATAATGTCTATAAAACTCCAAAGAACACACAGATTATAGCTTAGGACAGATAAAAGAGAAGGAGCACGGCCTTTCAGGTCAGAAAGACTTCACTTCAAAACCACAGTCCAGTTCTGGACAGTCTCTGTGCTCCTAAGCAAGTTACTTAATCTCACTCATCACCTGTAAAATCGGAATGGTATTACAATGTGGTTAAACAAACTATTTCAGAGGGTCTGACCCAGAGAAAATTCTGAATAAATACTATTACCCTTATTAACTATTTTTCCCCAAAAAATGTTTAATTACCATAAAATCTATTTAATGAAAACTCTTCAGATAAAAAGGAAAGTGTAGAAGGTTCAATCAATCACGTATCAATTTGCCTTTTTTAGGACAGTCAGCATCTATTCAAAAGGGCTTTTTGGTTACTGAATCACTTCACAGGGGAAGTATTAATATAATAAATATCAATAGATGCCCCGAACTCCTGCTTGTATTACTTTCTTAATTAATGACACTTTCAGCTAGAGTTTAAGCATCTTGCAGCTGTATGAAAAATATCCGCTGTTATCATGACTGAGTTTGACTGACACATTACATGCAGCACAAATCTCTTTCAGCTGCTAAGACTACTATTTGATTTCACTTTCTCCATTTACCTCATTCTATTTTGTTAGTGTAAAAAATGTGAGTTTCCTATATGACGAATATTTCAAAAGCACAGGAAAAAAAACCTTTATTTTGTGGAAGTTTTCCTGTTATGCCAAATACAGCTTATGTTCAGGTAATGAAACAGACTTACGCACTGCCACTGGCTTGACAATCCTCACTATCCAGAACACAACAGCAAACTCAGAACTAAACTCTCTGAGCTTAAAGTCTGTGTAGTTTATTTTCAAGATGCCCTTGAGTCCTCACTCAGAATCTGTTTATTTAAGCAGAACTCCAACTTTCAAATCTTATGACTCTGATTAGTTCCTGGCTTAAAGAAATCAGCCATTAAAAAAAAAAAACACAAACACATTTTTGGGGACAACCAGGTAAATCTGACTATGGTTCGGTTTTGGATATTAGGGAATATTGGTCACTTTTATTAGGTTAATAATAATGCTGTGGTTATACAGTTATGATCTTATTTATTACAGATGCAGACTGAAGTATTTAGGAATAAATATCATGGTATCTATGATTACTTTTAAATAGAAAAAACAAAAAAATTAATGAAGTAAATATGGCAAAAGGTGACAACCTAAGTTTCAAGAATATGAATGCTTATTATACTATTTCCTTTAGTTTCTCCTTGTAAATTTTTCATAATAAAAAAAAATTAAAATTTTTTAACTCCATGACAAAGGCTGCCTGTCGGGTTTCCCACCCCTGTGTGAGAAAGTGAAGTCAGGGTCAGAAGCAGCAAGTGGAGGGAGAAGTGGGGAGGGCGGCTGCAATGAGGCCTGTTGAGAGCTGCAAGGAATGCAAGCTGCTACGGACAGCAAGGGATCCTGCAGCACATCAAATGCAAACAAGGTCTGGGGCCCTGCAGAGGGAGCTGCTCGGCACCCAGCACACAAACCAGTATAATAATTAACAAAGGCCGAGACTCTGGTCTTGTTTTTTTTATTACTAACTGACTGCCTAACCATGGGATTTTATCTTATATAAAAATAACCTTGCTGCACACCTGAAATTAAAGTAATGCTGTAACTCAACTATACTTCAGAAAAAAAAAGTTACCAAAAGGGAAGAGGAAAAAATTATATAGAACGTAAAAGCAGAACTCTACAACTAGCAATACATACACCTAAACTTTTGACAATATTTCCAAATGTCTACTTCAAATGAACAACTTTACATTATATAAGCATTTCCATGTTCTTACTTATCACATAAATGGTAACAAGGAATGCATAGAATGTAATCATTGAACCATCATTGCAAGCTAACCAATTTCCCCCTTTTCCACACAGCACCGCAATGAACACCATTCCACAGACCATTTTTTCCTTCTTTTGAAATATTTACTTGGGACAGTCTCCCAGAACTGAGATTAGTGGGTCAAAGGTATGAACATATTACCAAGCTGTATTCTGCTTCGTACCCCCCACCACCATCACAAGCATACGCTTATTTCGCTACAACCTTATCTGAGACAGTGGTTTTCTCCCCACATTACAGAAGCAGAACCAGTAACAAAAACTGCACGTGACTGATGTGTACAGTCTGGTGAGTCTGGACACACATAAACTTTCATGTCACTATGACCACAGTCCAGGTGACAGACCCAGCCTTCATCGCCAAGGTTTCCAGGTTGAACTTTTATTCTGTTAACCCAGCAGTTGTGACATAATACCTACCTTTAAACGCCAAGTAAAGCAATTAACAAAGAGTGCGACACTCTTCCACGCGCTCCTGCACCAACAGCACTGACTCTTCCGCAACTTCTTACAAGTCATCTAATCTACTGGGACTTTGTATGTCTCCAAACGAAAAGTTATCACCCTCATTAGTACTCAAGGAAGCGAAAATTAAAGAAAGAGGTCATTTCTCACACATGAGATTGTCACAATGTCAAGACTGAGAGGTTCCGGTTAGTGAGATCATAGGAAACAGGCATCCTCACATATTGCTGATATGTGAGACTGTGAAATGAGATATGAGAATTTTTCATAATTGTCTAAATTATGAAAAACTTAGAATGAGAAACTAGGGGAAATAGTATAATAAGCATTCCTATTCTTGAAACTTAGGTTGCCATCTTTTGCCATATTTACTTCATTAATTTTTTTCTGAACTATTTAAAAATGTGTGCATTTGAAACTAATCTAAAAGTGTCTGTTAAAATTCTCTGTATATTTTAACCCACACATTCAACTTTTAAAACTCCTTCATCCAGGCATCTAAACTTTTAAGACCACCACACAGAAACAAAGGCAGCAGTGAGAAACAATGTGTGACTATTACGGGGCGACCTGTGACAAACTAGAAAACTAGGGCCACCCGAGTGCCCACCACGTGGGAGCAGCTGAGTCAGTGATGGCTGTCTATACCGTGGACTATGGCACAGGAGCTGGGGCTGATGCGTTATTAACTCAGTAAGACAGCCATGATCTAGACTGCTACGGAAGAAAGCAAGCAATTTTGTTATGATCACAAAATCCTTTCTAACCTTTAAAGAAAAGCCCTATGCATGCATGTATGCAGCGCATCACGAGCGTCTGTGCTCACTGCAGAGAAGGGCAGAGAGATGCAGCAGACTGATGGCACGACTGCCCCTCGGGGGGGGGGGGGGAAGGGGTGCTGGCCCTCCTATGCTACCTGACTTATTATCTGGCTTGTTAGTAACTTTTAAATGTCTATAGGTAGTAAAGATTGTACTCAGTATCTCTCAGACGCCAGTCATCTCCCAAAGCGCACAGTTCTATGAAGCAAGGCTTACAGAGAGGTCACTGAATCGTCAATGAATGGTTCAATGTGTCCAATATGTCACAGGAGTAGGTAAGATTTACATTCTATAAGGTTCACAACAAAAATAGCTAGTACTTGAAAAGTTTTGACGCAAAAGAGCAAACAGGAAAAGAACTTTAATTTACGTTAAACACCTCAGCCCTACTCCCCATTTAGGGAACTGGAACATTCCATTATCCAAATCACTGAGCTGTGCAAAAAACTCTCACCAAGAGTGTGTGAGAACGCACACTGAACCCTTCTCCCACTCACTCCTAGACTCACTCTAGAGAGTGGAGCAATCTCGAAGACAAGGATTTCTAGTCCATGAGCACCCAAAGAGCAAGGGTCTTCTTAGTCACTTTCCTGACCGAAAGAAAACAGGAAAAAGCATAAAGAGCGTTCCAGTCGATCTCTTCTCTCTACGGAAAATCTTCTAATGAAGGGGAAAAGAGGTCCAGCTTTCCAATTTATCCAAGCTTAACATTTTAACTAATGTGTGTTATGTGTTACAGTTCTTAAACTATAGCTCTCTGCTGACAGAAAATACTCACACACTTTCAGAGGGCATTATCAGTGTTCCCAAGGGAGTGGCAGCAACGCCACCATCGGGAGTAGGGGCCATGCTCACGCGCACACCCATCATGCCAGGAAAGCCACCCAGATTAGTCAGCACCACACAGTGGGGTGTTTTTCATATTAAAATCACCACTGAAATCAGTACATGAAAATAAAACATTACTCAATGAAATAATTCTAAATCTTCAAAGCAGAAGAGAATCTTGTTTTTAAACATACCATGCCTACAATCTTCATCAGCTTGCCCATAGTTTTTCTGCAAAATAAAAGATACAAGATAAAGTTAAGTAGTTCAAGGCCTCTTGAAACAGAGATTTCATCAAAAGGCTGCAGCTTTGTTTCAAAGTTTAATCATTAATGTTGCAAATTTACTACTCACAGACCAAGGCTAACTCACGTGCTGAGGATTACACAATCCTTTCCAAGTAACCCTCACCGCATACTTCCCTAGCCATGTACTCCCTGTTTCTCACCTCCTCTAACCTCAAGTCACCAGAGCCCTCTACCCCGTCCTCCTTCTCAGCTCCTTACTCTGCTGAGTGAGCGGCTGTCCTGCAGAGACTGTCCATGAGGGTCACCACCCGGGCTGCTTACTTCCTGCCCCCTCTGCCTGCCCCCCGTCCCAGGCAGAGCCAGCCCTGCCACCTGAGCAGATATGCTCCATGGCCTACTCAAGAACATCACTCTGGCAAGCCTCTTCTATTTCTCATACATCATTAATTTTTTGTTTTCTTTCAGTTTAGTCCTATAAACAAACAAGCTCTTATTTCTCTCATCTGAAAAAATCCTTTTCTTGACTTCACTTCTCTCACTAGTTTCCATTCCTTTTTGTGTGAGTGTGTGCTTCAACGGGGCAAAGCTCCTCAAGAACTGTCTGTATCATGTACTCAAATCCCTTCCATCTGACTTTTTTTTTTTTTTCTCCTGACTTTCTCTTAAACTCTTTTTTATCAAGCTTTCACTCCCCACACCATGTAAATCACCAGTGGCTGCCACCAGTCAGATATATTTACATGCACCCATTTAGATACACTGTCATTTTTTGTCAATTCTCAATTCTCCCCATCTATTCCAGCAATGGACATGCTGAAGATCTGCTCACTTGGACAGGTTCTCCTCCTTTGGCTCCCAGGACACCCTGCTCTCATGGTTTTCCTTAGCCTCATGGGTTGCTCTTCAGGATGCTTTGCTCCTTTCTCCCCAACTCTTAAACCAGTGCCGTAAGACCAAGTCCTCAGTCATCTCCTCCTCTCTGTCTACACTCACTCCCTAGTGATCTAACCCAGGCCTGAGGCTCTTATCACCCACAGACCACAGGCTCTGAAAGTAACATCTGCAGCCCAGACTTCACACACGCACATCCAGCTGCTTACTGCGCATCTCTGGCTGCGTATCCACGTGTCATCTCAAACTGACTGTGTCCAAAACAAACTCTTTCCCATAAAACCTGCTCCCCATCCACAGAACCTCATCTCAGTGGAAGGCAACTCCACTCTTCCAAACGCTCAGACAGAAAAAGTCAAAGTAAGTGGACTCTGACTGCTCCAGACCTCTCACTCTCCACCTTCCATACACTAGGAAATCCGCTTCACTCCACCTTCAAATCATAGCCAGAACCAAGCCACCTCTCACCACCTCCATGGTTACCACTTTGATCTAAGCCACTTCATCTCTGGCCTCAGTTCAGTTCAGTTCAGTTCAGTCACTCAGTCGCGTCCGACTCTTTGCGACCCCATGAACCGCAGCACGCCAGGCCTCCCTGTCCATCACCAACTCCCGGAGTTCACTCAGACTCATGTCCATCGAGTCGGTGATGCCATCCAGCCATCTTCATCCTCAGCCGTCCCGTTCTCCTCCTGCCCCCAATCCCTCCCAGCATCACAGTCTTTTCCAATGAGTCAACTGTTCGCATAAGGTGGCCAAAGTACTGGAGCTTCAGCTTTAGCACCATTCCTTCCAAAGAAATCCCAGGGTTGATCTCCTTCAGAATGGACTGGTTGGATCTCCTTGCAGTCCAAGGGACTCTCAAGAGTCTTCTCCAACACCACAGTTCAAAAGCATCAATACTTCGGCGCTCAGCTTTGTTTATAGTCCAACTCTCACATCCATACGTGACCACTGGAAAAACCATAGCCTTGACTAGACAGACCTTTGTTGACAAAGTAAGGTCTCTGCTTTCTAATATGCTGTCTAGGTTGGTCATGACTTTCCTTCCAAGGAGTAAGCGTCTTTTAATCTCTGGCCTAGACTATTCTAATAGCTTCCAAACTAGTCTCTCTGCATCTACTCTTAACCCTTATACTTTAAACTCTATTCTCAAGAGACCAAATAATTCCTGTTATATCAGATCACACCACTGCCCTGCTCAAAATCCCACAAGAGTGCTCTGCCTCAAGCAGAACAGAAACCAGACCTCACAGTGAGCTGGAGACCCCACAGGGTCTAGCCACACCACTGCACTCCCTCATGGTGTGCTTTACTCCCACACAGTGGACTCCAGGGCTGTCCCTCAAATGCAGCGGGCATGCTCCTGCCTGAGGAAGTCTGTACTGATAGTTCCCTCTGCCTTGTAACTTAAAAATTGCAACCCTACCCCAACCCTAGAAACCTTCTATTTTATGTCTTTTCTCATGCAAACTGTTACCTTCTAACAATCCAAAGTGTTCACTTACTTATAATGCCTATTATTTATTGCCTGCCCCTCCACAATACTAGAAAAAGTACTACGAAGGAGCATCCCTCTTTTTCACCAACATAAAACAAATACCTAGGACAGTGTCCACCACATAGTATGCACTCAATAAATATTTGTTGAACTGAGCGGACAGTCAAAAATGCTATACAACAGTAAAACTTTCAGGTCTTAAAAACACAGCTGCTTGCCATCAAAGATATTCAGCAACCCCCAGCCACTCCACACAACTCCTCAGCCCAGAATTTGGTGATCTGCAGAGGGAACGACCACCAACAGCCCCCACTCAAAGAAAAAGGTCACTTAACATGGTTTACCATTGGCTCATTGACAGTGTCTACTCACCAGCTGCAAAAAGGAGGCAATTCTGTAAAGAAGACTCTCGATCTTGATGCTCTCTATCTCCAGCGGACAGGGCCCTGTAAAGTCAGCCACGGAGTACTGGCCGAGAGAAAGGAGGGCCTCTGTGCAGTGCTGGAGGGCCATCTCATAGTCCTGCCTCTTCAGCGACTCACATGCTTGTTCACATGACTTCTCAGCTCTTCTGTCTTCCATGACTCAGGGACAAGAATCCTAAAGACATGGAGAAAGAGCAAGGGGAGGTTTCAAAAACCTATTGATTATAAATTCTAGCCCCATTCCTATCTCAGCTGGCTCAATTATCTATCTGAAGAGTCACTCTCAACCAGCCTTTTGATCAAGGTCACAGCTGAGCAGCAGCTAATGATGCTACAAAATCTATACTTCTCAACTCAGGACTACACTACCAACAATACATCAAATTTATAAATGAGGCAAATTTATAAATGAAACACGATGCTGAGTATTACAAAACATAGCAAGCCATGAGGCTCTTTTCTTTTATAACCAGAAGGTGGAGAAATGCTTCCTATGCAACCTCCAACTTTCAGTCTAATAATTCTGCAACTAAGGCTACAGAGAATCAAAGTCCGTATCGTGTGGGATTTCTGCCCACCAATACAAAAAATTTCACAGACAAAAACGCTGGAATCAGAAACCAAAATTCGAATCCAAATCCACTGACTCCTATGATCTGCTTCCGATCTACAAAAAGAGCTTATTGTCACATTAAGCTGTTTGACCGCCCAGTATCCATCCACCCCCTTTTCTGGTAATAAAAGCCCATGATTCCCCTCTGAGTCATTACCTCTCCCCTGCTCTGAGGAAATGTGGCCCCTGAAGAGAAGGCTCCACCAAAACACACACATATATATATATATACATATATACACACACATAGATATATATATATATATCTCAAGGGGTGTCATGTGACCAGAACTGGCCAATCCGAGTCTCATAGCCCCAAACTCAGGGACTGATTGGCTCAAGGTCAGATATGTGACCCCATAAGAACCAATGAGACACCATGAGACTTTTGCTGAGGCTTCTGGGAAATAGGCTGGTGCTCTTTCCCACTGAATCTAAACTCTGAGCGGCTACAGGGGGTGGATATGCTGCAGTCATTTTTCTATATGCAACGCCAACAACTGAAGTCCATCCAGGAAAAGGCAGAGCTGAGTCATGGGGAGAACCTGAGCCCGGACAACTTGACTTGAGTCCTGAATCCAGCTTGCTGGGCCTGGACTTTGTAGTAGTCAGGTGAGCCTAATTCAAATTTCTCTCTGGACTAAGCCAGTTTTGGTGCTATTTCAGGCAGCGGGAAGCTAATTGATGTGTATGTGCATATCTGATTAGTACCTCACAGGGTGCGAAAAACAAACTGATAGTTATCTTACAAAACAGTGTATATATACATGATAATTACTAACAATTAGGCCACAATTACTGATTAATAATAAAAAGTATAAAGAGAAAAATGTGGGTGTTTTAATAATAACAAGTATAAAGAGGAAAAATGACTTAGTGTGATATGTGGTTATCTTGACTATTGAAAATATTCCAAAACATTTGTTTAAATAATTTTACCATAAAGCTATTTCAGCAATAATAATAAAAGTAATAGCGAGAGCCATTTGCTGAACGCATGCTGTGCCAGACGCTGCTGAGATATATAACGTATATTGTGTCATCTCATTTCCTCATAATGACCTTACAAGGTGGTGTTATTATCGTTCCCACTTACAGATAAGGAAATTGAAGCACAGAGAAGTTAAGTTGCTCACCCACAGTTATAATGTACATAAAGGGCAGGATTCAAATCCAGACATTCTGATGTAGCTCACACTTTTAGCTAGGACACTGACTGTGAGTTCTAATGATGTTCCAGTGGAGCAGAAACTGAAGACACTCCCCAAAGCATCAATTGTGAATATAATATATCACTACTTTAACCCTGGAACAGTCTTAAGGGCTAATTCCTACATAGTTCTGCATTATGACCAGCTAGTGATTACCATTTTTTATAAAAAGTGTGAAGACCCTCACCAACCTAAACCAACTGCATCCTTTTGTTAAGCAAAAGTTCTTGATGGTCCCCAAACTAAGGAATATATTAATTAATTAGCACCACTTTTCCAGAAAATGATAAAATTCACACCTTCCCCAAAAGTCAACTTTATGAGAACATTCCCATCACTAAGTTGCTTTCTACCACTTTCATAGAATAGAAATTTATTAAAAAAATTTTTTTCCATTTCAGTATAATACAAAAAAAGAAAAAAAGCATGAAATGGACTTTATCAAAATTAAACAGTTTTGCTCTTTGAAAAATGCTATTATTAAAAGAATGAAAAAGAATGACAAGCAAAGCTAAAGACTGAGAGAAAACCAACTGCAAATAACTGCAACTGCAGAGAAAACCAATTGCAAATATCTGAAAAAGGATTTGTATCCAAATATACGCAAGAATTCTCAAAACTCAAGAGTAGGAAAAGAGCCCAGTGAAAAGCTGGGCAAAAGATTTCAAAAGATACTCCACTAAGAACATATAATGATGGCAAATAAGCACATGAAAAGATGTTCAATGGCATCAGTCATTAGAGAAACACAAAACCGTGATTAAATTTTACTATATACTTATTAGAATGCTGCTGCTGCTGCTGCTGCTGCTAAGTCGCTTCAGGCTCCCCCGTCCCTGGGATTCTCCAGGCAAGAACACTGGAGAGGGTTGCCATTTCCTTCTCCAATCCAAGAAAGTGAAAAGTGAAAGTGAAGTCGCTCAGTTGTGTCTGACTCTTAGCGACCCCATGGACTGCAGCCCACCAGGCTCCTCAGTCCATGGGATTTTCCAGGCAAGAGTACTGGAGTGGGGTGCCATCGCCTTCTCTGACCTATTAGAATGGCTAAATGAAAAATGATGGTAGTATCAGTGATGCAGAATAGCTGGAACTCTCATACACTGCTACTAGGGATATAAAATGGTATAGCCACTCTGGGAAGAGGGTTGACAGTTTCTTATAAAATTAAAAATACACTCAGTGTATCATCCAGCAATCCTGCCTCCCCACAGGCAGACACCTTAAAGAAATGAAATCTATGTTTGCACAAAAATCTGTACACAAATGTTTACAGCATCTCTATTCAAAAACGTTTAAAAAAAAAAACTGGAAACAACCCAAATGTCCTTTAATTAGTGATAATAGAAAACTACTCAGTAATAAAAAGGAACAAGCTTTCAATTTATGCCATAACTTAGATGAAGCTCAAAGAGTAAAAGAACCCAGTCTAGAAGTTTACATACTGCATGATTCTATTTATATGACATCCTCAAGAAGATAAAACTAAAGGGGTAGAGAAAACATCAGTGGTTGCAGAGATTATAGGATGGAGACAGTTAACTAAAAGGACGACATTAAGGGATTTTAGGGGGGGATAATATTCTGTATTCTGACTGTAGTGATGGCTGCACAATTACACATGTTATATTAATAGAACTGTATTACTAAAGGAAAAAGTCCATTTTACTGTTTGATTATTTTAAGAAAAAAATGTTATTCATTTTTAAAATATGAGTATCAGTGTCACAATGGACATGGATTTTAAAAACTGCAAAGAGATAAAGAAGGGTAAGTTTGTTAATAAATGGAAAACCTGTACTTTTCCCTGCATACATTTCAGAGGCTAGAATGTAGCCTCATCCAAACAGATCAATGAGTAGTTCACTACGTAAAAAACATATGATACTTTTGAAGAATTCCATCATAGCTAGAAAACTGGTCCAGGACCAAAAGTAAATACTGGAAGAAAAATGAAATCAGCAGTTCACCACAGAGGTGGTAGGCAGAACAGCCTGGACTACGACATGTTCAGTGACAGCTGGTAGGCAGGGTGGTGCTTTATAAGCATCCTTCTCATACCAACGTGGACTTCCTTCTGTGACGGTACAAGGAAAACCAACAGACCACCTTGAAATCAAGTCAAGAAATGTATTAATATCGTTGTATTCTTTAAAATATTCAATTATTATCCCTTAAATTGACTTTTCTTATTAGTCATGGCCCTCTTTTATTTCTAAAAAATTAAATCTTACTTGATTAGAGACAGACTTCAAAAAACAAAAAGGAACTATGATCCAACAGCAGGAACCAATAGCAGTAACTAAAATTTCTTCAACCTAAATTGAAGACTGTTTCTCTATCTCTGTCTTTTACATTTGTCTCCATTAGGGGAAAAGAATTATCTATCTCATAATTTAACTTGGCTGGAATGAATCAGACTGCATTTGTAAAAGTTTTAGAAGACTGATGAGTTGTACTAAACATTACCATTATTTCCACCTGAACAGAAATTACTAACATCCATGATCAGTCCTTCATTAGACCCCACCTTCTCTTTAATTATTAAACTATATAAATAATAAAAAACATATGAAACCTGAAGAAAAATGCAGTAAAATACATACGTTTTTTACGTAACTAACAAAGTTTAAACAAAAGAAATACTATAAAAAAATCAGAGATTCATTTTGTTAAGTCTGTAATTTGCGTTTTGTCTGCCTCACACATTATTTTCCCCGCGGAAAACCCAATTATTATCCTGAAAACAAGACTGTTTTAGAAAGTAACTGTACTGTGACAAAAGGAAAGCCAGACGGACACGGCACTAAGGGACCCACTGCAGAAGGTGCCTCCCCCTCCCCGCTGGGCAGCACAGCAGTGGGAGAGCTTGCAGCCAGTCAAGTGTGCACTGTTTCCTCGGGGATGAGACAGACAGGAGTCAGGACGCGCCCTCTAAAACGGTGCACCCAAGCTCATCGCCAAACAGCCAGGCCACCCACAGTCTGACTGCAACAGAACCTTCCCACCGTTCTGCACACAGGCCCCAAGCACAGTCCAGCCTGAGTCTCTGCCAACGCCTTTGCTCTACACAAACACCCTTCCCTCCTTTCTGTGGACCTAAATCCTGCCCAGCTTTAAATGCACACTTCAAGGTCTATTTCCCTAAGGATGACCCTCCCAAAACCAAAATTACTTCCTATAGGATGGTCTTCCTAAAAGGAGTACATCAAGGCTGTATATTGTCACCCTGCTTATTTAACTTACACGCAGAGTACATCATGAGAAATGCTGGGCTGGAGGAAGCACAAGCTGGAATCAAGACTGCCGGGAGAAATATCAATAACCTCAGATATGCAGATGACACCACCCTTATGGCAGAAAGTGAAGAAGAACTAAAGAGCCTCTTGATGAAAGTGAAAGAGAAGAGTCAAAAAGTTGGCTTAAAGCTCAACATTCAGAAAACAAAGATCATGGCATCCGGTCCCATCACTTCATGGCAAATAGATGGGGCAACGGTGGAAACAGTGTCAGACTTTATTTTGGGGGGCTCCAAAATCACTGCAGATGGTGACTGCAGCCATGAGATTTTTTAAGACACTTACTCCTTGGGAGAAAAGTTATGACCAACCTAGACAGCATGTTACAAAGCAGAGACGTTACTTTGCCAACAAAGGTCCGTCTAGTAGAGGCTATGGTTTTTTCAGAAGTCATGTATGGATGTGACAGTTGGATTATAAAGAAAGTTGAGAGCCGAAGAATTGATGCTTTTGAACTGTGGTGCTGGAGAAGACTCCTGAGAGTCTCTTGGACTGTGAGGAGATCCAACCAGTCAATCCTAAAGGAAATTAGTCCTGAATATTCATCGGAAGGACTGATGTTGAAGCTGAAACTCCAATACTCTGACCACCTAACGCAAAGAGCTGACTCATTTCAAAAGACCCTGATGCTGGGAAAGATTGAGGGTGGGAGGAGAAGGGGACGACAGAGGAGGAGATGGCTGGATGGCATCACTGACTCAATGGACATGAGTATGAGTAAACTCCTGGAGTTGGTGATGGACAGGGAGGCCTGGCATGCTGCAGTCCATGGAGTCGCAAAGAGTCGGACACGACTGAGCGACTGAACTGAACTGAACGGATGGTCTGCCTCTTAATCATCATTATCTTGGATGCCTTATCTGACCAACACAACTATCTTAGAAATAGGAGTCCTGTTTTATATCATCTATATTCCCATGACAACCATCCTATTCACTATAACCATTCAATAAATACTTTAATTGAGTTTCCAAAAGAGTTGACCTTAGGTAACCTAAATGCCAAGCATTCCAAGAATTGTCCTGAACCAAACTCAATTCTCATTCAAACGGCAATGTCATAGAGAGGGATGTTGTATTCTCTTTAAGTGCACTTGCTTTTATCCAAAACTAGAATCTGCGATGAATCTACGGGATACACAGACAGAATATTCTGTGAAGTAAAAAAGCTTTATTTATTGTACTGTGCCTAATATTCGGCCAGACTTGCATCTTTCTCTAAAACGTATAAATCATGAGTACGCAAGAAGTATTAGGGGACAGAGCACGCCTACTGAGAAGAAAACTGAAAGCTAAGGGCCACCAGCCACACCCTGATTTGGACAATCTCTCATAAAGAGGCGGATCCTCCTAATTTCCAGAATGAGTGAAATTCAATATGGCAAAGCAAAATGCTTTACATGCATAAAATAATATCCTGATGGACAGTCTATTATCTGTTTTAGTAACTTAAATTATAGAAAAATGAAACTCTAAGTTTAAGAAAAGTGACATCACGAGCTAAAATTAAGACTTTTTTTCCACCCGTCACTTTGACTTTTCCTAACTCATTTTTGAGACCTGTCAGCAGTTCTGGATCAGTAATTCCAAATTATTTCTTGAAGACTTTGAGCCTCCTCCCAAATCATTTAACACGCTTACTAATCAATAAAGACATGAAAAAACAAAACCCCAGATTTATAAAGCAAGTAAATCATATTAAAAGGCTGACTTTGCGAAAAGGTTGTTGCTTGCCAAGAGAAATTTATTATAAAACATTTTCTGTCATTTGTATTTCTTCATTTTCCCTTCCAGATTATCTGTGTAGCCTTGCAAACACATAATGATCCAAAACAGCTGAGCTTTAGTAATTAAACACAAACCAACATAAGAGAGCCAAGTGCACAATTAAAACAAAAGGGTACCACAACAATGACCACCATCATCCCTCTTAAAGGCTATCTTCAAATTACCAACAGTCTTATGTTCTAGAACTATATTTTCAAAATAAATGTTTGAAATTCAGAACAGTGTTTTACAGAAACTAAGACCAGGGGTTACTTGAAAGATGTGAAATAACAAAAGCAGATTATAAAATAATATCTATAGTGCAGTCCCATTTTATAAGTAAAAAACTAGCAGATTATAAAGTAATAGTCTATATCCTGGGCCTGGATACCTATATATCTATAGATAGATAATATATATATAGAGAGAATATATATAGATATCTATATATATCATTTTATCTATATATAGAGAGAGTATTTTATATAAAAAGTCCAGAGAGAGAGAGAGAGAGAGAGAGAGAGAGAGAGAGATGAAACTAAATATTAAAAGTATCTCCTTCCCCAAAGTTTTAACACCAGTCTAATCATGGAGAGAACATCAGATAAATCCAAATTGAGGGACATTCTATGAAATACCTGAACCAGGACTCTTCAAAATTGTCATTAAAAAAAAAGAAAAATCTGAGAAACTGTCAGAGCCCACAGGACATGACAACAACATCCAATGTGGATGCTGAGCAGGAATCGGGCTTTTTGGGAAAATGAGAAATTCAAATAAAATCTGGATATTTGCTAATACTAATTTTCCAATGATGATTTCTTAGATTTGACAAATGTATCTTAAAAATGTAAGATATTAACAATGGCAGGTTAAGAATATACGAGAACTCTCACCTACATTTACAACTTTCTCTAAGTCTACAATTATTCCAGTATTAAAAGTAGGTATCTCTGAGTGGTAGATGACAAGAGTTTTAAAAATTCATTTGCATTTTCTAATTTTTTCACAAGCAACATGCTTATTAATTCCCTGATAGCTCAGTTGGTAAAGAATCCGCCTGCAATGCAGGAGACACTGGTTCAATTCCTGCGTTGGGAAGATCTACTGGAGAAGGGACAGGCTACCCACTCCAGTATTCTGGCCTGGAGAATTCCATGGACTATGCAGTCCATGGGGTCCCAAAGATCTGACACAACTAAACGACTTTCACTTTAAATGCTTAATTATCTGAAAAACAAAAAGGGGAGAAGATAACTATTCTAGATCAAAAGAAATTAAAGAGATAAAAATAAATATATTTGGGAAAAATTATATACGGACTTGATATCTGGCAGGGTAACTATTAATATTACTGAATTATTTTCTTAGGTGTGATAATGGTATTATATCTATAAAGAAAAATGCCCTCCTTCTTAGGAGACACCTGTTGAAGTGTGAATGAAATGCCATCTAAGATATCTGCCACTTACCTTCAGCTGGCTAAGAAGAAAAAAAATTCTATTCAACAGAGAAAGAGAGAAGGCAAATCTTGATATAAAGCAAAGAACTGGGTATTGATTATACTATTCTTACAACTTTGCTCTAGGCCTAAAGATTGTCATAATATAAATAAAACTAAATTTTTTTACCTTAAAAAAAATGATCCAAAACCGAAACTAGGCCAGAAGTTATAATTTTCTCATAAACATAAAATATAAAGTATTTTATAGTTTAATTCATCTTTTCAAAAAAAAAAGATTGAAAAGGGATGGCTTATTTTACATATTAAGAAATTATAGCTAACACCCAGAAATAATATTTACGTTTCCTTCCAATTAATACTGAATATAGTCTTTTTATCATCGGAGCAGTTTATATTGATCTTGGGCTCATTAATTTCTAACTTACCTAGTTTTTAAAAAATAAATCTGTTTATTTGAATACTATTACCTCATCCCTTAAAGAAGCTGGAAAGATGATGAAATAACTCAGAAGACACAGTTGGAAACTGTAAAAGAAGGCTAATAAATAGTCACTGGTTGAACAGAAGAGCAGATCTCTTACAAAGCTGTACTCCACGAACCTTGGGTCAGACATAGTTCACTTTGACCCTAAGATCCACCATAGACCCATCTGCCCAAAATGCCTTTCTCAAATGGGAAAGAGGTGGAAATGCTAAGACACAGGAGAACACTCTTTCTTGTCTGCAGCTAACTGAATTAGAAATCTTTAACACCATTTCTAGTCCTGAAATTCTGTAATTGTACATGTTGCTGTTGTTTCGTTGCTCAGTCTCAACTCTTGTGTTCAACTCTTTGCGACCCCATGGACTGCAGCCTGCCAGGCTCCTCTGGCCGTGGGATTTCTCAGGCAAGAATACTGGAGTGGGGTGCCACTTCCTACTCCAGGGGATCCCCAGGGACCGAGCCCGAGTCTCTTGTGTCTCCTGCATTGGCAGGCGGATTCTTTTACCACTGAGCCATGACGGAAGCCCATAATTCTACATGAAATACCTTTAAAACAAGAATACATTATCATTTCATATCCATTAGGAAGGCTACTATCAAAAAAAAACAGAAAGCACGTGCTGAGTACACTGCGGGTGGACATAAAATGGTGTAACTGCTATAGAAAGTAGTAAGGGGGGCGGTTCCTCAAAACATTAAACACAGAATTGCCAATTCCACTTCTGGTATTTCCCAAAGAGCTGAAAGTAGGGATTTGAACAGATATGTATATACCCATGTTCACAGCAGCAGCATTCACAATAAGCCAAAAGGTGGAAGCAACCCAAGTGTCTATCAAAAGTTGGATGGATTTCTAAAAATGTATTTACACACCACAGCACTGCGTGTGTGCATGCTTAGTCACTTCAGTCGTGTCCGACTCTATGCAGCCCTATGGGTCACAGCCCACACGGCGCCTCTGTCCGCGGGACTCTGCAGGCAGGAGTGCTGGGGTGCAGTTTGCCGCCTTCTTCCAGGGGGTCTTCCCAACCCAAGGGTCGAACCCTCATCTCTTAGGTCTCCTGCACTGGCGGGGGGGGTGGGGGGGGGGGTTCTTTACCACCAGCGCCACCTGGGAAGCAGGTAATCCAGCAGTGTTACTCAGTCTTAAGAAGTCAGGACGTCCTGCCACACGCAGCAGCATGGATGAACCTCGAGGACGTGCTAAGGGAAATAAGGCGTCACAGCAGACAGACAGCGCCTACGTGCACTCAGAGGAGCTCCCCACGGCGCGAGTGGGCCTTCCTCACAGCCATCACAGAGACGGCAAGCAGAGCGATGTCTGCCAGGGGGCAGCGAGTGGGGGGGGCTGGGGGGGGGGTTCTTTACCACCAGCGCCACCTGGGAAGCAGGTAATCCAGCAGTGTTACTCAGTCTTAAGAAGTCAGGACGTCCTGCCACACGCAGCAGCATGGATGAACCTCGAGGACGTGCTAAGGGAAATAAGGCGTCACAGCAGACAGACAGCGCCTACGTGCACTCAGAGGAGCTCCCCACGGCGCGAGTGGGCCTTCCTCACAGCCATCACAGAGACGGCAAGCAGAGCGATGTCTGCCAGGGGGCAGCGAGGAATGCAGAGCTCGTGTTTAATGAGTAGAGAACTCCAAGTTCGAACGATGACAAAGTTCCGAGATGGAGTGGATGCTGGCGATGGCTGCACACCAAGGTGAGAGCACTGAATGCCACTGAATCGCCCGCTGCTGCTGCTACGTCGCTTCAGTCGTGTTCGACTCTGTGCGACCCGAGACGGCAGCCCACCAGGCTCCCCTGTCCCTGGGACTGGAGTGGGTTGCCACTGCCTTCTAAAATGGTCTAAAATAAATGTTATGTTTCATATATTTTACCAGAATTAAAAAAAACACAAACCCTCAAGTATACAAGTCATGATACCCTCCTGCCCTCCTTAAAAGCAGTGAGGCCCATGTCCTAATCCTGGTGCAAACTGAAGGAATGTGCACTGCCCATTTCCCAACCTCCCCTGCCCACAGAGGAGGACTGACAGCTGGCAGAGCCATGGCCAGAGATGGGAAACGGCTCCTGATATTAGTCCCACTGAACACACTTAGCAAAGTCAAAACACAGGGCAAGGCCCAGGATGGCTGACAGGCAGACTAGGGAAGAGAAGGCCAAGGCAGAAGGCAGGAAATCCTTCAGAATGTGGGCAGCTGACGAGACTGGGAAGGGAGACTGTGAGGAAACGGAGGGTCAGAGAACAGGCAAGCCAGAGAAGGGAATTTCCTCAAGATAAGGAACGAGAGAGGAGTAAGAGAAAAAAGGAAGAAGAACTGTAAACAAGGAGATTCGTTCAAGAAGAGATTCTCCCCAAGTACCAGCAGAAGAATGACTTCCTTCCACTGACTTGGCCATCTGTATCTAAAGAATCCAAGAAAGCTGGTGAAGCCTATAAAAAGTTAGGGAGAAAACTGCTTCCCTATGTAAGAATACTAATACACCCCCATCCACAGAGAACTGTGTACTGCCATTTTTTTTCATCTGTGTTTGTGTTTTCATTTCAATTTCAATCTGGGCCTACCTTTTTTATTTGTATCAAATACTAGTATGCCGTGAATGAGCTGGAGAGTTCTAAAGCACGGGGGTAAGAGTAAAGGCTTGAAACCAGATCTGCCAGCATTTGAGTCATGGCACTGTGTGACCTGAGGCTACCTGCCTAAAAATCTGCTTCCATCTCCAAATCTGCAAAATGGGAATAATAACAGTCTACACCTCACAGTTGCTGCAAGAATAAAATAGGGTGAAATATGAAAGCACTTAGAACAGTGTCGGGCCCACACTAAGCACTATGAAGGTATGAGCTTCCTATTATCCTCTAGACCTAGAGCATGAGCCCCAGGAGAGCCGCAGTTTTGTCTGCACTGTTGAAGCCTCAGGTGCTTCACATAAGTATTTGTTGAATAAAAATGTATTGGATAATATAAATTTCATTCCAGCAACATAGAAGCCCAAAGGAACAGCACTACCTTTTTGTTATTATGGACAACTAAATCTGTATCACACTTGAGCCTCAAAGCTCACAGATGGTTTTTATATATCTCATCTCAAGTGATTCTGTGAAGCTGGCATTATTATCTCCATCTCACAGAGAAAGTAATACTCAGAAGATGTAAGTGATTTGCCCAAGGAATTCTGGCAATTAATCCCACTTCTGTTCACTACAGACCCCCACTCAGAAAGCTCAGCACACATTCTGCTAAACTGCTCAGCTCCCCTTGCCTGCAAATGCACACAGCCCAAGTGCACCAAGACACTGTATCCCACTTGCTTCAGTACAACTGATGGAAACAGGTGAAACAAGATTAGTAACTACTGCAGCTGGCTTAGTAGGTACAGTGAGATTGACTATACCCTACTTTGGTGTGTCTGAAATTGTCCATAGTAAAAAAAAAAAAAGTAAATAAAAAATAAACTCTTTACTCCCAACATAAACTCTGCCACTTCTAACTTTCTACTGAGCATACCACAGCAGAGAACCTTCTCTGTATGAGGCAGTGAAGAGAAAGCTAGACTGGGAATCAGGACACTTCATTCTTCACTCTGATTTAACTATGAGACCTCACTGATTCCTCTAACTCCTCTGGGCCCTAAACTCATCTGTTCCTTCCAGGATTAAAATACTCATTTCGGCTTCCTACTAGTTCCTTCAACTCAACACACAGAACGAAACTTGTCTTTTCTCTACTCTGAACCCCAAGGCCAGTTCTTCCATATTCCTGATGTCTTCCAGCTGTCCAGCCATAAAAACCTCAGCCTCGTCTCTCACTTGAGACACAGAACTGACGGTTCCCTTCCCTCCTACCTAGTCGGCACCACATCTCTCTGCTTAACCTCCAAGACATCTCTTGACTCCATCACCTCTTTTCATTCTCAGGGACACCAACTCAGGCAGTCGCGCCTGTCTGGGGCTATCACCATGGACCTAACTAAAAGCCCCAGTGCCAGTCCCTCGCGTTCCTTCTCCTAAACCCGGTCACGACCTCTCAAAAGCATCCCCTTCCGCAAACTCCGTCAGGTACCCAGAGTCCAGGAAGGCAGGGTAACGTGGTTCCGGCTCCGCCGCTGCCCCGGCTGCCCATCCCCCGGGAGTGCCCTCCTCTTTCCACGGCCTCTCGTGTTCACGCGGGTGCCGTTCAAAGGCCCCTCTTCCGCTGACGCGCTCCCCGGCAGCCCCAAGGCGGGCAGGGTCACCCCTTCCTCCGGACCCCTCTCACGGCACCCTTCAAACGCCTATTAGTCCCTGCCGGTGCCCCTAACTCTCTCCACTAGGGGATCTGCTCGCGGCTCGTCTTTGCGTCCCTCTGAACTGAGCCCCCGAAGCGCAGGCATGCCAGGCATGCCACCACGAGCGCGCGCGGCTGCGGAAAGCGCCCCCCTAGCCCTGCAGGGCGACCTCGGCAGCCAGCGCCCGCAGCTGGTCACCGGGCAGCCTCCTCCTGCGCCCGCAGCTGGTCACCGGGCAGCCTCCTCCTGCGCCCGCAGCTGGCCACCGGGCAGCCTCCTCCTGCGCCCGCAGCTGGCCACCGGGCAGCCTCCTCCTGCGCCCGCAGCTGGCCACCGGGCAGCCTCCTCCTGCGCCCGCAGCTGGCCACCGGGCAGCCTCCTCCTGCGCCCGCGACGTGCCCGGCAGCCTCCGCGGGCCTTGCGCTCCTCGCGCGGGGCACGGCGGGCACCGCAGGGTAACCGCGGAACTGCGCCCTGAAAGAGCTCACCTGTTCCCCTTCACCGCTCCTCTCAAGAAAACTCACCATCCAGACCGGGCTCTCTTTAGATGCTCCCACTGAACTTGTTCCGATCATGTTTTTAACAACCACCTGTTAATTAGCTGGTTCTATTTGCCTTACCAACCAAAGCCCCACACCAATAATTTATTGATTAAAAGTGCAAACGATATGAACAAACAATTCACCATGAAGAGACTCAAAGAGAAAAACTCAACATTATGGAACTAAGAAGGGCAAGTGCCACTTGACACTATGAAACAAGGAAGGACTTATAAAGAAAAAATGTGTTTCTGTCCAGTTTTGATCAAAGAGGTAAATCTGTATATCTGTTATTAGTACAAACTGGCATAACACTCTTGAAAAACAGTACCACGATATATACTGGGTTGGCCTAAACGTTTGCTTGGGTTTTTCCATAAAATCCAGAACGAACTTTATCGCCAACCCAACATCAAAAGCCATAAAATCATTCATATCATTTAACACAATAATACATTCTGAAATTTATCCTAGAGATATAATTAGCTAGATATCTACAACAATGTAGATTAAAGTATTAACTGAAAATCAGCGAGCAAAACAAATATCTAAGATAAAAAGATTAGCGTAAATTATCGACAGCATGACTTGATAAAATATTTTGCAGCCTCTCAAAGTGTAATCATGTAAATTAAAATTGTGACACCTATAATATGGAAATGTTTCATATCTAGTATATGGCAAAAATACAAATTATGTGCATCATCATTGCAAATGAGTGCAGTAAATAGATATATATATTTTAATGGAATGCCAAAAGGAAAATCAACTGTTTGAGGGTGGTACCTCAAATATTTAAGAATTTACTTAATATTAATTCTTAAATTACTTCATAATATTAGACAAAATTTTACCATACTGAGGAAATGAGGGGTTCCAGGATACAAATTTGACACAGTCTCAAGAAGAGGTCCATGCCTCTCTTCTACTACTCATTTTGGCCTTAACTGAGAGCCCTCATGTACTTGTTCTATCACAACAACAACTCAGACTCCAGCTTTCCAAGGACTAACAAACTAGCTCAACTAGTCTTCTGATCATCCCCAGGAACCTGTGGACAATGAATCCTGCAAAATGTCTGCAACTCAAGAAACAAAGAACCCTACAACTATGTTCCACTTTAGCCATCAACAAGCAGCCAAGCCAGAGTTTAATTACAAACCTTAAAAATATATAGCACTATCACATTGAAGTCTCTTCAGCTAGCACTGAAAATACATCAAAAACTAATTTTAGCACTGATGTCCCAGAAGGACAATATTAAAGCAGTCTTCTAATTGTTTTTCTGTAGTACAGTCATTTTCTAAGTTTACTACTGAATGGCCAAGATACTATAACAGACTAAGAATACTAATTACTGTGAAATAATACTCAAGATTAAATTGTCTTTCTTAGGATATTTCAGCAAAAAATAAATAATCTGAAAGACTAAAACCACCATTGTATGGAGGGAACACAACCATCAGAAAAAAAGTTGAACCTGCATTCCACTGATCTGTTCTCAGTACCTAGAGCCTCAAAAATGCAGACATGTACAGTCATTCATGACAACACGCACATAGCAGACAACAGGAGAAACAAACAATTTAATACTTAACCAGTTCATCAGAGCACAGGGTGACCACCACTCCAGAATGTTGGCAGGAAGCCTGAAGCGCCTCTTAAGATCCAATCTAGTGCAGATAGGTTGAACCCCTGGGCGGTTACTCATTCAAAACAGAAGTGTAAGATTAACCTATCCTCACTTCTCTTCAAACACACTGACGAAGAATCAGGCGGCCTGTTCCCCATCATCCCATCAGTACCCGAAGCTCCAGGTCCAACTGCTGCGCCAGAGCCCTGCTCACTCCACCCTGTCCCACCTCACTCCTCCTGAGCAGACACTCCTCTAGTTTAAGACTCTTCTCAGGCACCATCAAGTTCTTTCTTTCTAAGTAAGGTTCTCCCAAGCCTTACTCACCTGCAGTTCACTGCACTGGGTATTACCCAAATAGCCCATCAGAGCTCTTTATAATTTCTGAAAGAGAGAGAAGGAATCTTTTAATACAGAGTAGAAAACAGGATTGCTGATGTATCAGTTCTGAAGCATTTGTATCCAGCAGTCACAGAAGATGGTCTTTTGGTCCATAGTATTTCAGTAAAATGTAGCATAACCAGCCAGGACCAAAAGTCCTGAGATAAGGGTCCAGAGATAAAAGCTTGGTTGAATGTTGCTATTGATTAGCTATGTAACCTTGGGCAAGTCACTTGCCTCTTCCAGGCCTCAATTTCCTTGTGCAGAAAATGAGAGAGACTAGACACAAACTTCAGAGCACGTAACATGGAAAGAGCACGCCCCTTCCAAGGCACAGTGCCAGCACTGCTACTCACTAGTCTAGTGACGTTACGTGAATAAATTCACGTGGAGCCTAACTTTCCTCGGCAAAGCGGAAATAACAACTATCATGAAATTGTTCTGAAAACTAAAGGAACGATAATGAGTTATAACAAGTCTATAGTAAATATACTGTGCGTCTCACCATAAAATCCACAGATGGTAATTACCAACATTATTCCCAGCCCTAAGGTTACATGAATTCAATTTCCAAATGTTTATTTTCTTAGAAGATCAACAAATCAAAACTGTACCAACCTGACAATGCAATTAACAGTTTCAGTGCTTGACTAACAACTCAATGACAGTTATTTTACAGTGATGAAGTGTAAGATTATCAATAATACTTAACATCACAGGAAACAAGGGCAGAAGCGTCCCTGCACAACATGTGAGCGGGCCCAGTGGCCGTGCCTTCCCCACCCGCCACTGCTGCCGGGGCGCCGCAGCAAAGAGCTCTTCCAGCAGCCAAGTGACACCAGCTGTTTCTGCCTCAGGTCAGGGGGCAGGACCGCAGGTGGCGGGAGGAGGAGAGGCTTCTCCTTCATCTTGTCTACTTTACACGCTGAAGCGCGGCTCAGGTTTGTTCACTGTGACATGCATCAGTTTTACATAAAAATAAGTGATTTTTTAAAATCTATATTATTTACACATATTGCTCACTGATAGGAAGCTTGCCTCACAGGAATATTGTCATACAAGGAGAATATCTACAGAAGAAAGCAAAAAGGCAAATTCAGATGTGCAGAGAACACCTAAAATATGGCATAGAAATGACAAAAATCACAAACATTCACACTTCAGAATGGTTCAGTCAAAAAATATGCCATGCATTCTTTGAAGAACCTAATGATGAATCAGGGGTTTCTAGAGGTCAAAACAAGCTGAACACACCAACTCTGGTTTTACCAGACAACTTCCTGTTCTTGGAGAAACTGACCCAGTACCACTTACATGAGCAAACCAGTTAGTGTGATTGTTTAGTAGTATGTTGAAAAGCTTTCAATGTGCTTTAGACAACTGGTAGCTTAAAGAAAAAAAAAAAAAAAGATATATGCACACATATGTATACATATATAGATGTATAGAAATTATAAATCTTCATGGTACATCTACTATTTATTACTGAAAGAAGAATATTAACTCTGTTAAATTCAGGTTAACTCAGAGGTATTATCCCAGCCACCTCAGAGGTGACAGACCACTGAGTTTTATGCTGCCCCTAGCTAGCATTATAGAAATCACCCTGACAACACCCAGTAACTTAAATGGGCGTAAGCTAGAGGAGCCACACTCTCGACACGTATCATAGTTCCCTCCTAGAAAACATTTCAAAATATTACTCAGAAATCAAATATTGGCATGTACACTTATCTAAGTTGATGGAAATAAACAACCATAACAATCTGTTTATAATTTTTAAGTAGCTCCTCCGCCTCTCTTGTTTGCCAAGTTGATAAAATTGGCCCCAAATTTTCTATGCATTAAAACAACAGGCAAAGGACCTTATTTCTTGTGCTGGGCATGTATCTGGAGCCTTAAAAATAGAGTCTGACAGATAATGAGAGGCTTATTTGCATTTGATATCAATGCCATGCCTGCTTCTTAAACAGAGAGCAAAACTGCACGTGTAAGGTCTGGCCTACCTATTTGCAGGGCCCTCCTCGACATTCTAGCCTTTCGTGAGTATGCTCTATGTTCTTAAACTCCGCAAGGCACTTTGCAAGTAGGAATGGTTTCTCCTGCTATTCTGGCATCGCTCCCTTTTCCAGTAAAACACTGGACTGTCCATAAATTGTGTACAGACTTTAAAACAATGCAGACTGAGTATTTACGGTATCAGAAATGAAGCTTCTTGGCAATAATCGCAAAATCCAAGTGTACCAGCTGATAGGTACTTACTGACTCCCCAAAACTACAGCCTTCCCTGAAATAGTGTCCTACTCCCCAGCCAAAAGGACAGACTGAAAAAGCTGTGTCTTTATTCATGTCAAAGACACAGACTCTCACTTCATCCAAACTTCGACACTGTGGCACTACACTAAAGCATCCGAGAATGCTTTGTGTAAAAACCTGCTTGGTGGCCAAACACCAGCTTCACTTTGAAGTGAATACTAACACTTCACAGGATCTACAGGTGTGAAAATTGTGGAAAACATCTTCGTGGAAAATGTCTTAACACAGTTCAGGCCAAACACCACTAGCCATATAAGATTACCTATTTCTAAATATTCCCTTTTGGATTATAAACAAACATCTCCATAGGCCAAAAAAGTAGATTAAGTGATTCTTTCCATAAATATGTAAATTTAAAAAAAAAAGGTACACATTGGGAGATCTAAGCCATGAATATGCCTCCATCAGTAAGCTGAAAATAAATTTTTAAATCCATATTTGCTCTAAGGATAAAAATAAAAAATATATGTGATACACACAAGCACTGTTGAGTTTCAAAACGCAACCACGTGTGGTCTGTGCATTTAGAAAGGGCCTTAGTTTATGTCCACCTTCCTCTCCCAATTTTTTTTTTTTAAGGCAAAAATGTCAATTGTATGCCCCAATCTTGAAAAAAATAAAGCACAGCATATTTTTCTAGACATGTGATAGAGAGGATTTCAAAATACAAAGGCTATCCAGACCAATCTACCAAAACTTACATGTTCTCAATAAACCATAGTAAAGTATTTCTATAGACACACACACACTGTACAGTACATCTACAATGCCTAAAATTTTTTTTAAAAAGTTATTTTTTCAAGTTGAGAAAACTGCTTGTGAAGAATGTAAAATTAGCAAACCAGTCTCCTTCTCCCCGGTACTGTTCATTGACACTTTATCAGTGCTGTTCTATAAATCCAAAGACTTACAAGTTGGCTTAAATAAAGCAACACTTTGATTTCACATATTACATGTGACCAGAAAATAATGAAAAGCCAGTCTTCTCCATAATAAGTAAACCAAAACTCAACACTATCATAATTCAAAATAATTATGAGACCAGCATTATTCCATTTTTCAGAAAATAAAAGCAGGATTTGCCTAAAATAATTCTTTCCAATGGAAAGGGTGTACCTGACATAAGACACAGAAAACCCACATACACAATCAGTGACACTCAAGGCACAGTGAGTGATAAACACGGCAACACAGATGAAATTAAGACATTCAATTAGGGTTACACAAGGAAATTTAAACAGGCAAACTATAATTACCCCTGGAAAAGACACTCGTCAAGGATGGCTGCAAACATTTGGCTCTGGATAAGCTCCACTACAGTTGTGTGCGCTGGAGTCCCTGAAAAGTCTGTACACTTGACACAGTCTTCTTTTCCAAATTCAGCCCAGCCTCTACACCCATCTGACAGAGGGACTCATTTGGAAATAAGATAGTCCCATCCAATTACTTAGCTTCAGTCTCACCCTTATGACTTGATTAAAATAAAGAAGGAAAAAAGGTAAATCATTTTTAACTGCAGTCTCACCTTACACATCTCACCAGCACTGTCGTTCTTTAGTGATCAATTACTTCATCCAATTCCTGAGGCAAATAGAAAAGTAAAATGTGTCTATACAACACCAGTAAGAGACAAGATCAGTAGCAGCAAAAGTTCTATCAGCGTGACGTGAAAGGGCAGCCAAATTTCAAATGGAAAAAGCTACCAAAATGGTACCGTATGCAGCTTTATAAATGAGTCTGTTTGTTTTACTTTAAAAACATTTCCTCTCTGTGTGATAAAAGAATAGATTATAAAACGCTCTTAAAATCCAAAACATAAAAAAGTCATCTTTTACAGACTGGACTTTCAAAAAGAATTAAAAAGAAGAGATAAAGGGGACGAAATCCTTTCATGAGTTTAAGGGAGTGCAAAATTCAGAACAAGCGAGCCAGGACAACTCTTTACTCCCCAACCCCCTCCCCCACACCCAACTCTAGGAATCCACTGTGTCTGGAGTTATACATTATTCTATTAATGATTTGCCTGAAAAGTGTAAGTGGCGAGGGTGAAGGAACAACAATTCTGACTTGCAAACAAAACCTGAGGATCTCAATCCAAGAAGAATCCTAAAACCCTGATTTCCAAACCGGGCTGGAGGATCCTCAGCAAAGGAGAGGGTGCAGAAAGCTCAAATAATTTGGGGAGAGAGGAATCAAAGTTCCTTAGATGAAGCTGCAGTCCTTTAGCTCTAGAAGAGGGGAGCCTTAGAGGAATCTCCGGAAAGGATCGTCTGTTTTTATTTTTGTTGATGTGCTCGTGGGCCAATGAGAATTTCCGTCGCCGGCTCCCCTCCGCGGGCTCCGCCCGGGCCGGCCCCGCGACCCGCGACCCTCGGACGGAGACCCCCCCCCTCGGAATGGGGCCCCGCTCGGCCGAGTCCGCCCTCCTGCAGGCCGCGCCGCGCGCGAGCCGGGACTCCCCCCGCAGGTAACGGGGGCGCCGCCCGCGCGCTCGGGCCGGGGCGCAGGGGCGCAGGGGCGCCAAGGGCTCGGGGGAGGGTCCCGGCGCCGGGCCGGGCCGAGACGGGGAGCGCGCGCCGCGCTCCACCCGCCGGGTCTCGGGGGCTGGGAGGCGCTCCGGGTCGTCCGGCCGAGCGACCCCGCCGCCCACGCCCGCACCCCGGCTGCTGCCCGGGGGCCCCGCGCCCTCCGCCCGCATTCCGCGGCGCGGGTGGGCCGAGCACCGGCCGGCGCCCTCGCGCCGCGGGCCCCTTGCCCCGGGGAGCGTAGGTCAGTCTGCGGAGCTCTCATTCATTGCCTCTAGGCTGTGCTTTGCAGACTTTGGAGACTCTGATTGCTCCTCCCCAGCCCCAAGCAGATTTTTACAAAGAGGTGTCCAAGGGAAAATCCTCCAGGACATCGAGACTTGCGAAATTGTATTCTGTGTGAATGCTGTTGAAAGGCTCTGAAATGAGAAGAATGCACAGGCATTAAACGCCCCGTTCAGTGCACGGGGAGGGCCAGGGGCCTTGGGGTCCACCCAACTTTTCCGCTCCTCCAGACCCTAAGAGAAGCCTCTCTCGAGGAACCCGGACGGTTGCTGACGTCAGCCCTGCCCCCGGGGAATTAAAAACTCCACCAGGCAATCGTCCAGGCCAAAGGAGAAGAGTGGGGTGTAGACTCATTAAGAGATTGGCCCGGGGTCAGCAGGGAGGGAGGGAGCGAGGTAATGAGTCACTCCCGGCCGGCCTCCCCTGAGTCACCGCTTCTCCGAGCTCCGAAAGAGTTGGGAAACTGGAGCCTGGAGCCAGGTTCTTAAGACAATCCAACCCCCACGGTCCCTGCTGCCGGGAGGGGCACTGACCAGGGGCGCGCAGGCCGCGCTGCTCACGACCCTCTAGCCCCTGCCCGCTGGAAATGGACTGTCTCTCTGGGCTAGAGAAGCTCCAGAGACTCCTCTCCACGGGGTAGCCCGTCGCTGTTTCCAGTCCCGCTTCTGCCCCTGGCTACCCACTCCTGGGCACTGATTATTGCTTGCCCTGTGTTTACCCGGGACGTCTATATGTGTGGTCTGAGTTTTCTATAATTCAGCACTCGGTAAGCCGAGGGCAGCAACTGTGCCTGGACCAACGTCTCTTTAGTAGGTACTTTTCTTGGCCCTGTGTGGACCTGGACCCAGAGAAGAGCGATGTTGGCGACTGTTGCACCCATTCATCCAATCCAAGGTGCATCTGGCCAGTCCTCCTCCAAGACTGTGACCTGAGCTAGAAAACCCGACAGACTCCTCCCCCTGCCTCTGCTTTGCCCCGACAGTCTCTTCTCCGTCTGACCCACCGACCCAGCGAGGTCTCCTCCGCCGCCGGGACGGTGTCCCCAACGCCTGAGGATAAAATCAGGTTTCTAACAGCAGCCTAGGAGCTCCTGGGACTGCCCCCTCACCATGACAGCGTGCTGTCCTTCTGTGTCCCCTGCAAGCCTTCCTCCAGCCGGATCCTTGTACCCTAGATGGGACGATCCTCATCTGTTCAGCACTCGGCACAGCTCAGGTGGCACCTCCTGGAAGAGACTTTTCATGATCCCCTTAACCAGAGCAGGATTAGAAATGTTCTTGTCTGTCTGTCTGTTGATTGATTGTTAATCTGCCCACGGCCTTGGAGAATGAGCTGCATAGGGGCACAGGCTTTGCCCAGCTTGCTCACTCAGTGCCTCCACCAGGGCCTGGAGCATACAAAAACAGTTCAGCAAACATTTGTTGAATGAACGACCAAACCTTTATGAGAGAGGGGTGGTGGTGAGAGTGCAGGAGCATGGAATGAGCCGCTGAAGGCGGGGCGCACCAGAACACTCGGATTATACACAGCTGGAGGCAGGCAGGCAGGACTGGAGTTACGGAACACGGGCTCCTTGACCACCATTAATGGGACTCCATTCTGATTCTAATCTGAAGAAGGACAGCTTCAGATAACTCCCCAGTCACCCCTCTTTGCTTCCTGCGTGTTTTCAGCCCCGCCCTGCAAAGGCTGCGTCTTCTCCCTTGCAGCCCTGCAGCTCAGCCCTTGGGTCTCTCTTACTTAGCTACACCGCCTCCCCTTCTCATCCAGCCCGTGCTGTGCGAAGGTGCTTCCGTCGCGTCTGACTCTGCCGACTATACCCCCGAGGCTGCTCCGTCCGTGGGATTCTCCAGGCAGGAGCACTGGAGTGGGTCGCCGTGCCCTCCTCCAGGGGACAGGCCCGACCCAGGGGTCAGGGCCATGGCTCTTACGTCTCCTGCATTGGCAGGTGGGTTCTTTACTATTAGCTCCACCTGGGAAGCCCTTCTTCCAGGCTTGAGGCTTTAAACACCATCTTTACCCTGAGAAAGAACTCTAAACCTGTAGTTCAAGGCCAGAGCTTTCTCCTGAGCTTCAGACTCTTAGCCAACAGCTTCTTTGCGTCCCCACTTGAATCTCTGATAGACTCACACTCTTAGGTCCAGAGGGGCATTCTTGACCTCCTCCCACAAATGTGCTCCACCGTGCTCTCCCCCAGCTCCACTATTGTAACTCCATCCTTTAATTGTCCAGGCCACAGTCACTCCTGTCTTTCAAACTCCCATCTTTAATCAGCCTTCTTTATGGTCCAACTTTCACATCCATACACGACTACCGGAGAACCTGTGCTTTTGAGTAGACAGACCTTTGTCGGTAAAGTGATGTCTCAGCTTTTTAATACACTGTCTAGATTTGCCATACCCTTGGAGGAGGGTATGGTAACCCACTCCAGTATTCTTGCCAGGAGAATCCCCATGGACTGAGGAGCCTGGCTGGCTACAGTCCATGAGGTTGCAAAGAGTCAGACATGGCTGAGCGACTAAAGCACAGCCCAGGTTTGCCATAGCTTTTCTTTCAAGGAGCAAGGGTCTTTAATTTATTATCACTTATAATGATCTTTATTTTAAAGTCTGCTTTGTCTGATGTGAGTACTGCTACTCCGTCTTTCTCTTGAGTTCCATTCGCATGGAATATTTTTTCCAGCCCCTCACTTTCACTCTGTATGTGCGCTGGGAAAGATGGAAGGCAGGAGGAGAAGGGGATGACACAGGATGAGATGGCTGTATGGCATGAGTCTGAGCAGACTCCAGGAGAGAGTGGAGGACAGAGAAGCCTGGTGTGCTGCAGTCTAAGGGGTCACAAAGAGTTGGACACAACCTAGTGACTGAACAACAACAACCTGTAGTAGTCAGATTCTTAAACAGAAAGCAGAAAGGGTGATTGCCAAGGGGTAAGGGGAAAGAAGAATGAGGATTTGTTACCTGGGTGACCAACCTAGACAGCATATTCAAAAGCAGAGACATTACTTTGCCGACTAAGGTCCGTCTAGTCAAGGCTATGGTTTTTCCTGTGGTCATGTATGGATGTGAGAGTTGGACTGTGAAGAAGGCTGAGCACCGAAGAATGGATGCTTTTGAACAGTGGTGTTGGAGAAGAGTCTTGAGAGGCCCTTGGACTGCAAGGAGATCCAACCAGTCCATTCTGAAGGAGATCAGCCCTGGGATTTCTTTGGAAGGAATGATGCTAAAGCTGAAACTCCAGTACTTTGGCCACCTCATGCGAAGAGTTGACTCACTGGAAAAGACTCTGATGCTGGGAGGGATTGGGGGCAGGAGGAGAAGGGGACGACAGAGGATGAGATGGCTGGATGGCATCACNTGAAGGAGATCAGCCCTGGGATTTCTTTGGAAGGAATGATGCTAAAGCTGAAACTCCAGTACTTTGGCCACCTCATGCGAAGAGTTGACTCACTGGAAAAGACTCTGATGCTGGGAGGGATTGGGGGCAGGAGGAGAAGGGGACGACAGAAGATGAGATGGCTGGATGGCATCATGGACTCGATGGACGTGAGTCTGAGTGAACTCCGGGAGTTGGTGATGGACAGGGAGGCCTGGCGTGCTGCAATGCATGGCGTTGCAAAGAGTCGGACATGACTGAGTGACTGAACTGAACTGAACTATACAGTAGAGTTTTCAGTTTGGTGAGACGAAAAGACTTCTGGAGATTACAGAACAATGTAAGTGTGCTTAACATTACTGAACGGTACAACTGTAAAATGATAAATTTGTTACGCAGTGTTTAGCACAACTTTAAAAACTTTCGATGGTTAAGATGGTAAATTCTCTGTGCATTTTACCACAATTTTTAAAAGAAAAACAAAAATGTAAAAAGATAAACCATGCAAAAACGACCAAAAGAAAGTAGGCTTTATGGCAAAAAAAAAAGCATTACTAGAAGTGAGGAGGGACACTCCATGATAAAGGTATTCATTCACCAAGAAGACGCAGCAGTTTCGTATTTGTGTGTGCTTAGCACTCCAGTACTCTTGCCTGGAAACTCCCATGGACGGGGGAGCCTGGTGGGCTGTAGTCCGTGGGGTCACACAGAGTCGGACACGACTGAAGCGACTTAGCTGCAGCAGCAGCAGCACACATAGCTTCATCACGTATGAGACAAAGGAAAAAGCATGGGCAGAGTTATAAAGAGGTAGAGACAGACCTACAGATGCCTCGTGAGATGTGTATATCAGTAACTGTTCAAAGGAGCAGGTGGAGAATGGTAAGACGCAGATTTGAACAACTGGATAAGCAGACTTGCCCTAAAAGATACATATTATAGACAGAGAGACACAGAACACAACACCCGCAACCACAGATCACAGAGCTCTCCCGAGTACACATGGAATGTTTATGAATATGCTGGGCCGTATAGCAAGTCTCAACAAATTTCAGATGCTCTAGGTCATATAGAGTACATTCTCAGACAGTGATGCAATTAAGCCAGAAAACAAGAGAAAAAGTAAGTAGAAAATATCTACACATTTGAAGTCTATATATACTCCTGAATAACTGATGGATTTGGAAAATCACAGTGGGAACTGGAATTATGCTGAAAGTTTTGAAACTTACATCCCGTAATTAAGATGTCGTTCAGTTCAGTTCAATTCAGCCGCTCAGTCGTGTCCGACTCTTTGCGACCCCATGAATCGCAGCACGCCAGGCCTCCCTGTTCATCACCAACTCCCAGAGTTCACTCAGACTCATGTCCATTGAGTCCGTGATGCCATCCAGCCATCTCATCCTGGGTCGTCCCCTTCTCCTCCTGCCCGGAATCCCTCCCAGCATCAGAGTCTTTTCCAATGAGTCAGCTCTTCGCATGAGGTGGCCAAAGTACTGGAGTTTCAGCTTTAGCATCATTCCCTCCAAAGAAATCCCAGGGTTGATCTCCTTCAGAATGGACTGGTTGGATCTCCTTGCAGTCCAAGGGACTCTCAAGAGTCTTCTCCAACACCACAGTTCAAAAGCATCCATTCTTCAGCGCTCAGCCTTCTTCACAGTCCAACTCTCACATCCATACATGACCACTGGAAAAACCACAGCCTTGACTAGACGGACCTTAGTCGGCAAAGTAATGTCTCTGCTTTTGAATATACTATCTAGGTCGGTCATAACTTTTCTTCCAAGGAGTAAGCGTCTTTTAATTTCATGGCTGCAGTCACCATCTTCAGTGATTTTGGAGCCCCAAAAAATAAAGCCTGACACTGTTTCCACTGTTTCCCCATCTATTTGCCATGAAGTGATGGGACCAGATGCCATGATCTTCGTTTTTCTGAATGTTTAGCTTTAAGCCAACTTTTTCACTGTCCTCTTTCACTTTCATCAAAAGGCTTTTTAGTTCCTTAGGGCCATGCTAACTTGGAAAGTTTTTTAAAGCATATATTAAAAAATAAGCTTGAAATACAAATAAAGTATTTTAAAAGAGTCTGAAAAAGTGTGTGTGTGTGTATATATATATATATACACACACACACGTATATATATATATGCATGCATCGCTTTGCTGTATACCTAAAACACTTACGCGCAAAGAACGTGCAAATAAATGGAAATAGTCAAAAGTTAATTGAAAAGTGATAAAATGAATAAACCCCTCATGAGGGACTAATTAAAGCACAAATAGCCCAAAAAGTGAAAACATTTCTACAGATTTTTCAATCATAAAAAGATAATGAGAATATTATGAACAGCTTTATGACAATAAGTATGAAAATTTGATCAAAATAAACAAGTTTCTTGAAAATACAGTTTTCCAAACTGGCACAATCAGTCCTACATCTGACTGGTCTTAAATCCTCTATTTTAAATTAAGCCTGTAATTTAAGATCTTCCTACAAAGAGAACTCCAGGCCCAGGCAGCTTCATCAGAGTTCAATGAGTTATGTTTAAAGAAAATATAGCACCAATCTTATTTTCAAAGACTAGAAAAAGGAAATAATCCCTAACCATTCTATGACAGCCACACTGCCTTGATACTAAAACCTAGCAAAGACATTACAAAAATATAACAAGCTAATCTCACTGATAAACTTTAAACAAATGATCAGCAGAATGAGTCCAGCAATGTGTAAAGCTGATGTACATCACAACCAAGGTGGAATTTTCAATGAATGTTAGTTTGGTTTGACATTCAAAACTCAGAAAAAGATGCTGAATAAAAGTTCAGCACTACTTATGGTTTTTTTGATGTAAGTACTAGCAAAGTAGGAATAAAGAGGAATTTTCTGAACTTGATAAATGGCGTACACACTCTTCAACAAACACACTAAGTAGTGTACAGACGTATAAGTATCTTACCAAGTAGTGAAATGCTAAACGCTGTCCCTTTGGCTTGACAGCAAGGATGCCTACCCTGACCACTTCCATTCACTATCACAATGGAGCACCAAGCCTGTGCAATAAATAATCCAAAAAAAAACAACTGAAAGGTGTAGGTCTGAAATGGAAGAAATGCTGTTTACAGGATAACCTGATACATGTGTTTAAAAATCCACAAACGCACAAGGAGAATTAACAAGTCAGGTTAGCAAGGTTGTTAATATTAAAATGTATTTCTACATACTAGTATATCCTATATAAAGCAATAATCAGGTAGAATATAAAAAGTTTAAAAAGAAATCCTATACACGTACAGCAATGTTTGTAGCAGCACTGTTTGCAATAACCAAGGCATGGAAGATGACTCAGCCATTAAAAACAATGCAGTGTTGCCATTGGCAGCAGCGTGGATGGCCTAGAGGTGACCGTGCTGTGTGAGGTAAGCCAGATAAAGACAAGCAGTGTATGGTGCAACCTACATGTGGCGTCTAGAAGAAATAGCACAAGTGAACTTATTTACAAAACAGAAACAGACTCAGCCATAGAAAACAAACTTACAGTTACCAAAGCGGAAAGTGGGGAGGGATAAATTAGGGGTATGGGATTAATAGATACACACCTCTCTATGTAAAACAGATAAACAGGTATTTACTGTATAATGCAGGGAACTGTATTTAATATCTTCTGTAACCTGTAATGGAAAAGAGTCTGAAAAAGTGTGTGTGTGTGTGTGTGTGTGTGTGTGTGTGTATTGCATGCGTCACTTTGCTGTATACCTAAAACACGATCATGGTAAATCATCTGTAGTTCAGTTTTTTTAATTTAAAGGTGATCACACAAAAACAGCCTACAACAGTGGCAAAATATTGGCTACAGAAGAATATATGAGTTGAAACATACACCAGAATTCTATGCAAAACTAACCATTCTGGAAGGGAATGAAGGAAAGCCTAAATAAACTAGAAGGCACCATGTGTGGCAGACAGGGAACTGTCCTCTAGTTGCCCTTCAGGAAGGAACTTTCCATTCAGCCGTGGGCACGAAGCCTCCAGCTGCAGAGAGCTCCCTTCCCTGGGGTGACACAGGTCCCAGAGCTGCATACAACCAGTGAGAAGCGAGACAGGGGCATACTTACGGCCATTTCTACCAAATACAGGACACCCCCAAATCCTGGGCAACTCCCTGCTGCCTTGACTAGAGCTCTGTGGGGCCGGCGTTGCTGTTTGGCCCCTTCCTAAGCCTGATCTTGCTGCCTTCACTTCCTCCCCCAAGTGTTGATCCCTCATAAACGTTGTGCACCTCAACTCAGCCTCTGAAGACTAACCTGTGACAGCTGGCTCGGGAGACGTCTCAGAGAGCAAGAGGTGAGATGGGTTCAGAGGAGGCCCCCCACCCTGGTGGAGGCAGGTGGGTCTCAGGCAGCGCTCTGCACGAGGTGCTGGTCCAGTTGTTCACACTCTGTTGGTGCATAAGGGGGTTGTGCTGGTCAAAGTGGAAGCAGCTGCTGTAGAAATGATTGGCTTGGACGGCCATTGATGTGCATTGTCCGTGTTCTATGGAAAGATGCCAAAGAGCTGAAAGTAATGAGCAACTGAAAGCCAGGTGTGAAAACTAGAGGCCCCCCTGGTTGCATGAAGCTCTCATCTACAGTGACAAGGCTGAGGATCTAGACCATGAGGATTAAGCACCCGGCAAAGGCAGGTCTCATGCCAAGGTCAGGCCCTGGATGGGATGGAGGCAGATGGGCGATGATGAAGAGTTTGACTCCCCAGCTTCCTGTGGACTGTCTGAACCTGGAGAAGTGGCCCATCCCCAAACCCGCTGGAAGAGCCGACACTCTCAACCTTCTGGAACACACCACACAGAAGCCTGCCCCTGAGAAGAGCATAGGTTCCTTCCTGGGTCACTAAGCCTATCACTGGCTGAACTCTCAGTACCTAGGATTAGGGACGCTAAGGGATTACATCCCACAGAAGACCTGCAGGCCCTCGCCAGCATCTGGGAACTGAACTCTAAGCGTGCTTGATCAAGGGACCAGAATATAAAACTGGGTGAAGAAAAGTCTGTTGGCTTGGGAGGGCTCTCTTGAGATGCAGGATCTAACATCTTAAGGATTCTGGGTCAAACTCTTTAGAAAAGTGGAAGTTGGAGGATCGCCAGGATAGGAGGTGGGGGAAGCAAAAGGCTTTAGGATGAACTGTGCAGACCTGGAAATAACCAGATACAGCCCACCTCTTTTGGGGAGAGACACGCTGCCCAGCTGTGGGGAGTGACAGCTTCGAGCCGGCAGCACCTTGGGGCCTGGCTGGGCTTGCCGGGTGCTGCTTTGCCTGGGGTCATACTCTGCCTGGCCTGCCCAGGGCAACCTGCGCTGACTCAGCATGGACACGCAGCCCAGCAGAGGACACTGACAACAGTAACTGCCCCAGAGCAGCACACTAGGGCAGCCAGCGCTCTGGTCTGGCTCAGGCTGCTTCCTCTGCCCGATTCTGGGGCTTGCCTTTTCCCTCGTGAACTGTTGCCATCCAGATGCCACTAAGCAGCCGCTCTGCACCATGACCTGCAGACCATACCCCGGGTTTGTAAAGACTCGGAATGTCCAAGAGGTCAGTTCACTGCTAAATGCTCTATAGACTATATGCAACCACATCAAAATCTCCAAATACTCATCTTTATGCAATAGTTTTTGCACTAAAACACATGTATTTCCAAAGAGTATTTCCCATAGTAAGTTTTTGAAAGTAGGAAGTTAACGAATGTTCTGTGGGGCTGTATTTAAGGATTGACAGATTTGGAGGAGAAATGCTTTATATACTATGCAATATGTGTGTGTATATATATATATATATATATATGTATTCAGGACAAATGCAAACATTATTGAAAAAAGAATAAAATAGACAAAAAGATACAAACACCATAGAATGGTAAAGCAATTCTGAATGTATTAGGAAATACATTATTATTATTAGGGTGAGGAATTATCAGGACACTCTTGAAGAAACAGGAGGTAGGTGGGCTTGCTCTACCAGATATGAAAACAGTATAAAGCTACAGAAATGAAGACAGTGTGGTTTGGATACAAATGCATGAATAGAAAACACAGACACAGTTCCTTTTTGAATGCTTGATTTCCGTGAAAGGTGGAACTTTAGGCCTGTGGAGGACGTCTTTGCCGTCACATGGTGCTAAGACAGCTGGATATCCTTACAGAAAATGGGACCTGGCCACGCCACGCCATAAACAGCGACAGCATCAGGCGGCTTCAGATCTAACTGTGAAAGACGGAACACAAAGCTCCTAGAACAGCGCAGCCGAAGAGGACGTGGAGGCGCTACGGCCCGCGCTGCCCAGTGCAGGGCTGGGGGACTGAGCTTGCTGCAGTTGGGTTAATTTTCACTTAAATGGCCCCAAGTGGCTGCCAACAGTTCAGAATTAGAAGAGAATATTGAAGACTGTCTTCATGACCTGAGGCTATGAAAGACTTCTTCAATGGGATACAAAAACCACTAACCAAAAAAAAAAAAAAAAAAAAAAACAATTGCATTAAAATTAAGAATTTCTATGCATTTAAAGATACCATGATATACTTCAATAGAAAGAGGCACAAAGGCACATTACAGTAGGAAGAGAGATTTGCAGCACAAAGGGCTCATCTTCGGAGTATATAAACAACTCTCATCAAAAAGAAAAAAATCCCGAAGAAAAGTAGGTAAAAGACTTCAACAGGCAGTACACCAAAGAGAATATCCAGATGACCAATTAACATGTTTAAAAGTGTTCAAGCTCACCAGTAATTGGGGATACACAAGCTGAAATCATAATGAATTATTACAGCACACCCAGCAGAATAGCTAAAATCCAATAAAAAATTGACAAGACTAGCGATAAGACTGGAACAAGAGCATCTCTCAAATGGAGTGAGGGAGAGTTTAAATGAGAATCTGTTTGGCAGCATCTGCTAAATGAACCTGCACTATAATCCACCATCTCACATTAGGAATATGCCTCACAGAAATGTGTGAACTTGTACACCAAAAGACATGTACAAGAGTGCTCATAGTAGCATTATTTGTAACAACCAGGAGTTGGGTAGAACCTGTTAGCCACAGCAGGAAGATAATCAAATCATCATATTGTACAGCTTAAATGTATACAGTTTAATCTGTCAATTATAACTATAAAAGCTGGGGAAAAGAAGCTACATAAAAGTGTATCCACACAAAAGTAAACTACTGTAAGTTATACAATGGCATGCTATGCAGCCATGAAAAAAATGAAGAACTGTTACATTCAACAGCATGAACAAATCTCACAAAGGATGTTAAGCCTAACACCCTTCATTACAAAAGAGTCTGTGCCTTGTAAATCCATTTATACAAAGTTCAAAATGCAAGTAAAACTAAGCTATGGTGTTGAAAGATAGACATTTAGCAAGGCGACGGTTGCCATAAAATTCAGGCTTGAGATCACCTTCACAGGGAGGTGAAAAGCACATGTGGACGCTCTGAGTGGCCTTAGGTGACGTTCTATAACATGGATCCGTAATACGCACTGTGGTCTCAGTCTTTTTAAGCCTCAGTGACGGTGGCGCTAGTGGTAAAGAACCTGCCTGCCAGTGGAGGAGACAAAAGACGCGGGTTCGATCCCTGGGTCGGGGAGATCCCCTTGGAGGAGGAAATAACAGCCCACTCCAGTATTCTTGCGTGGAGAACCCCATGGACAGAGGGGCCTGGCAGGCTACAGTCCATGGGGTTGCAAAGAGTCAGACACGGCTGAGGCAGCTTGGTGCACGCACACGAAACTCTGTGAAGGGTCCTGACATTTACCTGCTGGTCCCTGGCCAGACTGGTATCCAGGACAGTCATCTGGGGGTGAGTAGTGTCTGGGGGACACGGGACAGTGAGAGGGGGCACAGGGCGCCAGTCCGCCCTGGGGCAGCAGAGGCAGCCGTGTAACAAGCCGCTCTGGGCTTTCCCCTCCGGCCCCAGCGAAGGCAGGCGCGGGGCGCGCTCGTGCGCCCTAGCCTCACGGTCCCGTCGGGGGCCGCCCGGAGACGGAGGCCGCCCGGAGACGGAGGCCGCCCGCGCTGCTGTGCAGCGGGAGGGCCTGCTACGGAGCACGGGGCTCGCGAGCCTCCCCAGCCAGAAGAGTGCGGGGAAGCCACGAGGAGGCACCCCGTGTCCGGCCGCCTCCCGGGACCCTTCTCCCTGGCATCCATCTCGGCTGAACGAGGCGTGCCCCACCAGGAAGGACTGGAGTCAGAATGGCTGGCTAAAGACAACCTGGGAACTCGCCACCACCATAAAACCCGAGGCTGCGAGCCGCGGGACAGAGCCGCTCCGGGCCCCTCACCCTCCTGCTCTGCCCCGGGGGCCCTTTCCAGGAAAACCTCTTGCTTAGTCAGCGCGTGTCTCCTCGGACACTGCAGTGCCGAGTGTTAGACGAGAGCCCAGTTTCGGGCCCTGGACGGGGTCCCTCTTCCCAGCCGTTTGTGGGTGCAGCCCCTGAGCTCGTGAAGCAGCTGCGTAAGCAGGGACTGGGGCAGGAAGGAGGGGCAGTGACTGGTGGGTGTGGGGTTTTCTTTTGGAGGGCCGGAAATGTTTGACACCAAACTTGGGGGCTGCACATCACGAAGGCATACTAAATTTGATGAATTTTATGTGCGTTTCATCCCAATTTAAAAACGAATAAAACTCATTGGATAGATTGAACAAACAAAAGACTATATTTTTCTCCTTCCTAACAAAGGCATATATTTCTTTCTGAAAGGAAATAGATTTTTAAAGGATTTCTGGCATCCTCAAACTTGCCTACTTGCTTTTCTCAGTTTTTTTTAGGTTGTACAAAGCAAGTTTCTTAAGGTGTACCACATGATGGCTTAACGTGCAGACACACTGTGGAATGATGACAATTAACACGTTCATCACCTTACCTTTGGGGGAGGAGTGAGAACACTAAAGATCCACTCTCTTCGCTGATTTCGAGTGCTCAGTGCAGTGTTGTTAACTGGAGTTAACATGCTGTACTTAGATCTCTACAACTTCATCCTCTTATAACTGAAAGTTTGTGCCCTTTGACCAACCTCTCCCCATTTCCCCCACTCCCCAGCCGCCGACAACCACCATTCTCCTCTCTGATTCTGGGAGTCTGGCGTCTTTGGGTCCCACATGTGAGATCACAGTGTGACTGTCCAACAACCACCATTCTCCTCTCTGATTCTGGGAGTCTGACGTCTTTGGATCCACATGTAAGTGAGACCACAGTGTGACTGTCTCCGACAACCACCATTCTCCTCTCTGATTCTGGGAGCCTGGCGTCTTTGGTCCCACATGTAAGTGAGATCGCAGTGTGACTGTCCGACAACCACCATTCTCCTCTCTGATTCTGGGAGTCTGGCGTCTTTGGTCCCACATGTAAGTGAGACCACAGTGTGACTGTCCTTCGGTATCCAGCTAGTTTCTTTTCGCATTGTGTCTTCTGGGTGCTTCTGTGTTGTCTTGCCTTTCAGCCCTTTCTCACTCTGCCCTTCCATCTCCCCTGGCCAATCACACATACGAGCTGTGCCCAGGCACCTCCGTGGGTCTGCCCTTGCCTCTGGCTTTCTGGCCTCCTGCAGCCTCTCTCGGAGGGCAAGTGCTGCTTTGCTGAGTCTGCACCTCTGCTGGCAGTCCTCACACTGATCTTGACAGGAAGCTGGGCTTCCTGGGTCCTGAGTCAGCAGAGTGGAAAGGAAATGAAGGCCACAGAGCAGTCAGAGAGGAAGCTGCCAACCTACAGGCAGAGCTGACACTTCTCTGTAGGTCTGGAGGAGAGTCCAGTCCTCTGATTCCAAACCACGGCTCCTGAAACGCTGGCTCCTGGGTCAGCCAACCCTGAGCAAGTCTTCTGCCTCTCTCTGCAGTCATTTGCCCAGATATAAAGTGAAAATGGCTGTGTGGGGATCTCAGGCGTCAACAGCCATGGCCTGGATAGAAAAAGTCTGCACAAGGGCTAGCGCTAACTCCTTTCAAACACTTCTAAGAGGGAAGTTAAAAAAACACCCATCTATTTGCTTCCTGCCTTTCCTCTCCCATGTTCCAGTTAAGAACTGATATCAAAAGAGCAAACAAAAAAACCCTGAAACACCCTAGTAACCTATATTTTGGCATTTTGCAATTGAACCAAGATTTCTTTCATGGGAATGTGGCACTTAAATAGGATAATGTGTTTAAGGACATTTCCTTCCTAGACCTGATTGTAACTGGCAATTGTATTTAGGGCCCACAAGTCTAACTCCCCTATTTCTAGTTGTTGAAGGTTCAAAGTGGAGCTTTTTCATATGCACAGACAGCAGGAAGTACCCAGTTCAGTGATGAACTCTCATGTGGCAGCCTGGTCTGTAGAAGCGTTAGGATGTACTGGGAAAAGCTTGAACTCAAAGGTGGGTGACCCAGGCTTCAGTTTGGATGAGACCCTGGGCTGATTACTTCACTTTCCTGGGCTTTCCTGCCTGTTGGACAGGCACATTAGATTAAATGGTGTTTAAAGTTCCTTCAGTTCAATAAGTAAGGATTCCTAATGTCACCCCTGGAGAAGGCATTGGCAACCCACTCCAGTACTCTTGCCTGGAGAATCCCATGGATGGAGGAGCCTGGTGGGCTGCAGTCCATGGGGTCGCTAAGAGATAGACACGACTGAGCAACTTCACTGTCACTTTTCACTTTCATGCACTGGAGAAGGAAATGGCAACCCACCCTAGTATTCTTGCCTGGAGAATCCCAGGGACAGAGGAACCTGTTGGGTGCCGTCTATGGGGTCACACAGAGTTGGACACGACTTAGCAGCAGCAGCAATGTCACCCGCAAAATAAAAAGGAGTCATGAGGGTTTTGGCTAAGAACCAGCCAGGGAAGAAAAGAGGCCCGTAAGGTCCTTTTTTTTTTTTTTTTTTAAAGTGTGTTTTTAAATTACAAGTCAAATTTCACTTTCAGGGAAAAAAACAACCCTAGGCATTTTCTGTTCTGCTTAGTTTAACTTGAGTCTTTCTCCCCAGCAGACACCTCTTCAGTTGAAGGGCTTGGGGGAGGTTTCTCACACTTTCCACCCACAGGCCAGTTTACATACCAGAAGGGACTCCCTGGATTTTATCGACGGTTGCTGCCAAGAGAGAAGGCGTCACTTTAAGGAGACTTGCGTGGATCCCTGGCGCCACTTCTGACACCGCGGGGCTGGTCCAGCATGAGGACGGTGACACGCGCAGGGCTGAAATGGGTTCCGTGCTCATGACCAAGGACTTGGCCTCCTGCCCTGTCATATGTGATGAAACAAGCGTGTGTTGCTCTCAGTGTGTTTGTATTGGACAGGCAGTCTGCAGTGCTTGGGTCTAGACTCGGAGACCCTGGGACCCCTCTGCTGCCTCGTCACTTCTTTGGTATCTTGCCCACCCCCTGGCTGTGTTTCTAGAAAACAGTTGAGGCCACACGGGTGTGACGTCCTGGGAGCAGCCGAGGCCCTCGACCGCGGCTTCGAGTTCGGATCTAATTGGTGTTCTGCAAGGCCTGCAAATGCACGCCAGCTTTAGATTTGGGAATTGTCAGCACAGGCAAGGTCATCCATTGTGAAATTCTCCGGGGCAGGGTGGAGCCGACTTCCATAAAGCAAGCTCCAGTCTCCCCAGCCTTCTGTGAAAACATTTGTACCCAAAGAGGAGTCCCTTCCAGCTCTCAGATGCGGTAGTAGAACCATTTTTCTCTAAATGAAGTGCTTCGTTAACCAGCTTGCCTATACCTTCGGAAACGTCAAGTGCATAATTTGGCCTCAGTTCATCTTTTTGTCCCATAGGCTTGGTTGAAACGTCAATATCCCTGCTGATTCTCCTCACAAGGAAGAAGCCTTCCAGTCATTGTGGTGTCCCTGAAGACGGTTGCACAGCCGTGGATCAAGTTATCAGGAGTTATTAAAATTCCTACTTGAACAGAGCTGGATTTCTTTTCAGTGTAGCCTGTTTTATTTTTCTGGCCCTTGTGCTGTGTTCACTCACACAACTTAGTTGTATAAAGGCTTCTTTGAAGTCAGGAGCGCCTCCAGCCCTGCAGATGACCGCTGGAGGTGGACAGTAGTTCCTGACCCCAGACCCAGCTCTGTTTCCCGGAACTCTGCTTACAGGTGAGGAAGAGGCCTCAGCCCCGGGGACCACAGAGCCAGCCGCCAGTGAATCCAACCGCTGGACATCACCCTCCTGCTCTTCCTGCCCACCCCCCGCCCTTGTTCAAGCCCTCTTGTCCTTTCTTCCCGTCTTTCCCTTTTCCCTGTTTCCCGTATCTTCCTTTTCTCCCTATTCAGATAGAGTCGTACTCCATTAAGCAGAGGCCGTAGCTGTATTTCCTCTCGCATCCTGGCGTCCGTGTGGTCGTTTTCATTTTCTCCTTCTCTTTGCCAGCAGCACTTGTCTCCACTTCAACGTCCTCGACCACCTACCCAGCGGCCCATCCTTTATGCCGCCGGGCGGCGCCAGCACTGGAATCATGGTTGCAGGGCTGTCCTTATAGAGGACACGTCTCACCTGAGAACACAGGCTGGTTACATGTCCCGATCACCATTCTTTTCCTCTCTAATTTTTGGATGGTACTTGACGGCCCAGACTGCAATGCACAGCTTCTCCTGAAGCTAGAAGTTGCCTTGGAAAAAAGGATGTTACTGAAACTGTTGTGCAGTGTACAGAAAGTGTCCTTAAATGGGGGTTGTGGATGCCTTTCTTTGTTCTTCCCAGTTTCTGCTGATTAGAATGGAGATGTGCTGTGTGGAGCTTGAGTCCCCAGCTTGGATCATGAGACTCCAGGCTGCACACATGGGAGGGGTGTAGCAAGACAAGGTCTGAACCTTCCTCCCGACCAGCCCTGGACTGACCGCCTGCCCAGTTCTGTTACCCGAGGGAGAAACTAAACTTCTATCACATTTGAGCCATTATTTTTTTTTTACAGATACATATCCAGAGGTGCATTCTAACATACGGAATTTATAAATTCATACTGCACATGTCACGTTTATCTGTACACAGCAGAGGGTGGGCCTCGCCAAGAGAACAAGTAGAAAGGTAAGATATTCTAATGACTCCAACTCATTCTGACAAGTTTTCATCTTTACTAGACTCCTTTGGTGTCACAAATGACATCCAATAATGGCTTTAATGATGAAAGACAGAAGATATTTTAACTTTGCTAATCTTTTTTTAGGGGGTGGGGGGCTGGTAATTACAGACTTAGCAGCAAGTTGCAAACAGTAAAAGGAGTTCCATTTACCTTTTACCCGCATTCCCCAAATGTTAACACTAGCACAGTCCCGTTATCATTGTTTGTATATATAATTCTTGTCTGAAACGTTTGAGAATGAGTTGCAGAGGCCCTGCCCCTCTACCCATGAACACTTTAAGTGGGTATTTCCTAAAAACAAGGGCTTATGTGCAAAGTAACCACAGGAAGACAAGCAAAATTCATCCTCATACAACACTATTAGCTAACCTATAGGCTTTCTTCAGATTTTACCAATTGGCCCAATAATGCCCTTTAATACCCCAAATGACAAACAAGAGAAAACCCAAATTATATGTTGCAATCAGTTCTAGTGTCTTCCTAGTCCTTTTCAACCTGCAGAAATTTGTCTTGCCCTGTTTTTCCTAGCCTTGACGTTTTTGAGGAGTCGGTTATTTTATGAAACGTCCCTCCATTTGGGTACTTCTGATGCTTTTCTCACAATTAGATTCGTTTTTTGTATTTTTGCGCCAGAATCTTCCAGAAGTCCTGCTGTGTGTCTCAGCGTGTCGTTTCATGAGATGTATATGGAGGCCACTGTCTCATTACTGGGGATGTTGACGGTAATTGTGGGTTGGAATGGTGTCTGCTCTGAAAAGTTATTCTTCTTGCAAAATTAATAAGTACCTTTGAAAAAGGGCCCTTGGACCCAATTCCAGTACGTGTGTGTGTGTTTAGGCTTCCCAACAGGCAATTCTTAGACACCAGTGGGGTGTCCAACAATTCAACTCAACTCTGACACTTACTTGGAAATAAAATCAGGCTCATCCCACAAGATGGGCCTCCACTTCAGATGCCAGTCATAAGCCCAGGTTATTTTTACCTGTGCTTCTGACCAACTGACTACAAATCAGAGGCTCCCACAACCCCTCCTTGGGTTTGATTAAGTTTTTAGAATGGCTCACAGAACTCAGGAAAACTTGTTTGCTCACCAGACTACAAAAAGGGTATTAAAGGATATGAACCAACCACCAGATGAGATTCACAGCATGAGGTATGGGAAGGGGTCCCTCCACTCACACATCTCCCCGTGTTCACCAGCCCAGAAGCTCCCCAAACCCTCTCCTGTGGGGTTTTTTTGGAGGCTTCCTTAGACACGATTGATTAAATCGTTGGCCATTGGTGATTCATTCCACCTGCAGCCCCCTACCACTGAGACAGGGGTGATACTGAAGTTCCAACCCTCTAATATCATGGTTGGTTTTCCTGGCAACGATGCCCGCTCTTGGGTGGGATCCAAGAGTCACTTTCCCCAAAGTGTTTTCAGGAGCTGAGGAAACACCAAACATCATCCCACTGCACTTACAGCTCAAGAAATCCCAAATATTTGGGGAGCGGGGAGCCAGAACTGTAGATGAAGTCCAAATAGATGAGAAATAAATATACAGCCATCCGAATGATCAAATACTTAGCTCTGTGAAATCATGGCGTCACAATCTTGTGGAAAGGCACTGAGACGGTGTAGTTTAGTCCCTAAGTCATGTCCAACCCTGTGACCCCATGGACTGTGGCTTGCCAAGCTCCTCTGCCTGTGGAATTATCCAGACTAGAATACTGGAGGGGGTTGCCGTTCCCTTCACCAGGGGATCTTCCTGGGCCAGGCTTAAACCTGTGTCTCCTGCGCTGCAGGTGGATTCCTTGCCATCGAGCCACCTGGGAAACCTGATTGGGTAGATATCCTGCTAATTCTTCAACTTTCACCCACTAACTTGAGCTTCCAAGCTTCCATTCCTTGCATGAAGAAAATATTACTTTAATGGCTGCCCAATAGTGATATGATAACACTTTTTCTCTCATATTCTTTCCAAAAGAGGATTGAAATTATTTATTTTAAAAGTTTTTAGTTTATTTAACATGGGTTTGATTCCTGGGTCAGGGGGATCCTCTGAAGAAGGGCATGGCAACCCACTTCTGTATTCTTACTTGGAGAATCCCGTGGACAGAGGAACATGGAGGGCTATAGTCCACGGGGTCGCAAGCAGCTGGACACGACTGAAACGGCTTAGCAGGAGCTGCTTTATTGGCATGTGAGGGTTGGAATTTTAAGATGAAAGCAAGAACCCAGGTCACTGTCACAGTGAACCCTGTAAATAAAAGTAACTCGCTATTAAGAAATCCCTGGGGGCCCAGAGCGCGTGTGTGGCGCCGCGGCGGGCCACGCATTCAGAAGCGAAGGAGGCGCCCCCGGATCCTCGGGGAGCGCGCTGTCCCCGGGTCCTCGGGGAGCACTGTTCCCGGGTCCTCGGGGAGCGCGCTGTCCCCGGGTCCTCGGGGAGCACTGGCCCCGGATCCTCGGGGAGCGCGCTGTCCCCGGGTCCTCGGGGAGCACTGTCCCCGGATCCTCGGGGAGCGCGCTGTCCCCGGATCCTCGGGGAGCGTGCTGTTCCCGGGTCCTCGGGGAGCACTGTTCCCAGATCCTCGGGGAGCGCGCTGTTCCCGGGTCCTCGGGGAGCACTGTTCCCGGATCCTCGGGGAGCACTGTTCTCGGATCCTCGGGGAGCATTAGCCCCGGATCCTCGGGGAGCGCTGGCCCCGGCGCAGGGCGGAAACGCGGCGCGTCTTGCCTGCCGCGCAGCAGGGGCCGCGGCAGCCGTGGGAGCGGGTGCCCTGCGTGGCGGGGCTGGGTTCCTCCTGAGGAGCTTGCGGTGGAATGAGGGGCTTGACTTGCTGTCGTGAAGCCACGTTGCACACACTGATTTTTCTGTAGGGTAACAAACTCCCTGGAGGGCAAACACTGGAGCCCCGTCTATCACGGTTTTGACTGACGAACGTGGGAGCGGAGACGGGGCGAGGCCACCGCGGAGGATCGTGGGGGCCGCGGGCACGGCGGACCCCGCGGCGCGAGGCGGCCTCCCTGTCCCGGGACCCTCGCAGTGCGAGCCCCTGCTCGTGGGGGCCTCAGCCCTTTTCACGTCAAACGTGAATACACCCAGATTCCCATGTTCCATCAGTTGGTGTGTATGCGTGTTAGTTTCAGATGAGTTGGTTTTCATTGTCTCGTTGACATAATATTCTATTCTGTCAGCTTTTGATTTATTTCAAGTCTTTACAGTTTAAACCCAATTCTTTTTTTTTTTTTTTAGGTCTAAAAAAAAAAACAAAAAAAAACTTTTTGTAGATTCTCGCAAAGCTCCTAGGCCCTAGGAACTGCATCTGAAGTAACTGGTCAATTATTTTTAAGTTGCAAGAAGTTTTTTTTGTCTCGGAGACAAATATCTCTGAATTAATCAAACTTCTTTTCAAAAAAACTTTATTGAGATATAGTTTACATACCATAAAATTCATCCATTTAAAGTATAGGAGTCAGTGGTCTTCAGTACATTCACAGAGCTGTGTAACCAACGCCACTGTCTAATTTTAGAGCATTTCAGCACTGCAGAAACAAACCTTGTAGCCACTTGAAGTCACTCCCCACCCTTCCCCTGGTCCCTGGAAACCACCAAACTACTTTTTGTCTCTATAGATTTGCCTCTTGTGGTCATTTCATGTAAATGGAAAACATGTAATGCCTGGTCTTTTACGGCTGTCTTCTTTCAACTCCGCCTAATGCTCCGGTTCCTCCCTGCTGCAGCCTGTGTCGGAGCTTCATCCCTTTTCACTGTGATCAGTGCATCAGACTGTGTGGAAATAGCACAGTTTATTTATCCATTCACCAGTTGACAGGCAATTGGCTTGTGCCCAGTTTTTGGCTATTGTGAACAACACTGCTGTGAACATTTTGTGCAAGTCTTTGTATGGACATTTTTTTAAGAGTGAAATCGCTGTGTCATGTGGGAACGTTATGAGAAGTTGCCAAACTGTCCAGTGGTTGCACCATTTTACATTCCAGTAATGAATGAGGAGTTCCATTTCTCTACATCCTCACCAACACTTGCTATTGTCTTTTCTATTCTAGTCCTCCTGGTAGGTATAAAGTGGTGTCTCATTTTGGTTTTATTTGCATTTCCCTAATGACTGATGATGTTGAACATCTTTTCACGTGATTACTGACCATTTGTATGTCTTCACTGAGAACTGTTTCTTCAAATCCTTTGCCCATTTTTTTAAAATGGAAATATTTGTTTTCTTCTTAGGCTGTAAGAGTTCTTTCTTTATATATTCTGGATAAAAGTCCCTTATCAGTTATATAATATGCTAGCCTTTTCTGTTCTGTGAGTTATCTTTTCACTTTCTGGATGATGTCATTTGAAGTGTAAAAGTTTTTAACTTTGATAAAGTCCAATTTGTGAATTTTTCCTTTTATCATTTGTGCATTTGATGTCATATCTAAGAAATTGTTGCCTAACCCTCGATTATATTTATTCCCCTTTTCCTCTAAGACTTTTATAACTTTAACTCTCACATTTAAGTCTATTTGCCATTTTGAGTTAATGTTTGTGTATGGTATAAGATATGAATTCCACTTAATTCTTTTCAAATAAATTTAAAAAAATATTTACTTGTTTATTTATTTGACTACACCAAAGCTCAGTTGCAGCACACGGAATCTTTGCCACAGCATGTAGGATCCAGTACCCCCACCAGGGATGGGAACTGGGCCCACTGTGTGAGGAGCACAGAGTCTAGCTGCTGAACCACCAAGGAAGCCCCTCAACTTAACTCTTTTAAATGTGGATATTCAGTTGTCCCAGCAACATTTGTTGGAAAGACTACTTTTCCCCTCACTGCCTTGTCTTAGCACCTGAATTTTACAACAGTTCTGAGAACTTGCTGCTGCTGCCCAGTCGCTAGGTCCTGGCCAGCTCTTTGCAACCCCGTTAACTGCAGCACAGCAGGCTTCCCTGTCCTTCACTGTCTCCTGGGTCTTGCTCAAACTCACGTCCATTGAGTTGGTGATACCATCCAATCCTTTGTCCATCTCATCCTCTGTCACCGTCTTATCCTTTGTCGTCCCCTTCTCCTCCTGCCCTCAATCTCTCCCAGCCTCAGGGTCTTTTCCAATGAGTTGCCTCTTTGCATCAGGTGGCCAGACTATTGGAGCTTCCGCTTCAGCGTCAGTTCTTCCAATGAAGATGCAGCGTTGATTTCCTTTAGGATTGACTGGTTGGATCTCCTTGTAGTCCAAGGGACTCTCAAGAGTCTTCTCCAACACCACAGTTCAAAAGCATCAATTATTTGCTACTCAGCCTTCTTTATGGTCAAACTCACATCCATGCATGATACTGGAAAAACCATAGCTTTAACTATAGGGAACTTTGTTGACGAAGTAACGTCTCTGCTTTTTAATATGCTGTCTAGGTTGGTCACAGCTTTTCTTCCAGTGAGCAAGCATCTTAATTTTGTGGCTGCAGTCACCATCTGCCGTGATTTTGGAGCCCAAGAAAATAAAGTCTGTCACTGTTTCCATTGTTTCCCCATCTATTTGCCATGAAGTGATGGGACCGGATGCCATGATCTTCGTTTTTTGAACAATGAGTTTTAAGCCAGTTTTTCACTCTGCTCTTTCACCTTCATCAGGAGGCTCTTTAGTTCCTTTTTGCTTTCTGTTATAAGGGTGGTATCATCTGTATATCTGAAGTTATTGATGTTTCTCCCGGAAGTTTTTATTCCAGCTTGTGCTTCATCCAGCTGGACATGTCACACGATGTACTCTGCATATCAGTTAAATAAGCAGGGTGACAATATACAGCCTTGACGTACTCCTTTTCCTATTTGGAACCAGTCCATTGTTCCATTTTCGGTTCTAACTGTTGCTTCTTGACCTGCATACAGGTTTCTCAAGAGGCAGATAATGTTGTCTAGGATTCCCATCTCTTTAAGAATTTTCCACAATTTGTTGTGATCCAAACAGTCAAAGGCTTTAGTGTAGTCAATGAAACAGAAGTAGATGTTTTTGTGGAATTCTCTCACTTTTTCTGTGATCCAGTGGATGTTGGCAATTTGATCTCTGGTTCCCCTGCCTTTTCTAAATCCAGCTTAAACATCTGGAAGTTCTCGGTTCACATACTGTTGAAACCTGGCTTGGAGAATTTTGAGCATAACTTTCCTAGTGTGTGAAATGAGGCAGTGATCAAAATCATTCCCAAGAAAAAGAAATGCAAACAGGCAAAATGGTTGTCTGAGGAGGGCTTACAAATAGCTGAGAAAAGAAGAGAAGCAAAAGGCAAAGGAGAAAAGGAAAGCTATATCCTTCTGAATGCATATGTCCAAAGAATAGCAAGAAGAGATAAGAAAACCTTCCTAATTGATCAATGCAGAGAAATAGAGGAAAACTAGAATGGGAAAGAGTAGAGATCTCTTCAAGAAAACTAGAGATACCAAGGGAACATTGTGTACAAAGATGGGCACAATAAAGGACAGAAACGGTATGGACTTAACAGAAGCAGAAGATATTAAGAAGAGGTGGCAAGAATACACAGAAGAACTGTACAAAAAAAGATCTTAATGACCTAGATAACCAAGATCATGTGATCACTCACCTAGAGTCAGACATCCTGGAGTGCTAAGTCAAGTGGGCCTTAGGAAGCATCACTAAGAACAAAACTAGTGGAAGTGATGGAATTCCAGCTGAGCTATTTCAAATCCTAAAAGATGATGCTGTGAAAGTGCTGCACTCAATATGCCAGCAAATTTGGAAAACTCAGCAGTGGCCACAGGACTGGAAAAGGTCAATTTTCATTCCAATCCCAAACAAAGGCAATGCCAAACAATATTCAAACTACTGCACAATTGCACTCATTTCACACGCTAGCGAAAGTAGGAACGGCTACTATAAACGATTGGAAAGGTGACAGATCAGCAATCAGGATTTGGGCCTCACTGAAATGAGGGTCCGTCTGTACTCACTGACTTGTAAAACTAGGCACAATGCACAGTGGGAGCCCCTGCACTCTCCCTGGTGATGCAGTTTGTCAGGATCCAGCAAGGGCCTAGGAATGGGGGGAATTATCTGTGGATTCCAAGGCAAGGAGTTTGGAGCAGGGACTTCAGACCAAAGAGATAGATGGGCCAAAACCGCAGTGAAATAGAGAGATACGCTGTTTAGTTGCTAAGTCGTGTCCAACTCTTTGTGGCCACATGGACCATAGCCTACCAGGCTCCTCTTGTCCGTGGGATTCTCCAGGCAAGAATACTGGATGGAGAGATGTATCTGGAACCCAATTTCAGGACTTAGGAAGGCAGGATAAAACAGAGACATTAAAACAAGGAGGGTAGTAAAACATGAGATAAACTGGAGACGACGTTATGATTGGGAGCCTAGGTACCCTTATAGTTGGATTTAGAGACAAACGGGTATTTTTCCTATTGTCCAGCCTTTTAGAAAGTCCAGGCATTCTCCTTAGAACACTCATTTCTGTGTCTCACAGGTGGGTTCAAGGCACAGCTGGTCTCAAATTTGGTGCTTATAACATTGTGCTCCTGACACAAGGCATTCATATGCTGAACACCTAGTCTGCGTCCCACACATCTGTGGAGTTGAAGGGACCGTCACAGTGCGAGACAAGAGTCTGTTCTCAGGAGGCTGAGGGGACAGCTGTCTGAGAGCACTTCCAGGGTTGACACGGGTCCTGGCGTGGTGAGGTCACTGTTCAGCTTAACCACAGTGGTGATCGACATCCAGCCCCAATTCATAGGCACGTGTCCAGTCAACATAGCTAGTAGATGAAAAAGCCAGGATTAAAAATCTGGTGCCTTTACTCAGATGCAACTTTTCCTTCTACACCAGCTTCAGAGGCACAGCTGAAAGAGAGAATAAAAAGGGCTGAAACGTCACTATTTCTGTAAGAAAGAATGATTCAGTTCAGTTCAGTTGCTCAGGTGTGTCTGACTCTTTGTGACCCCATGGACTGCAGCACGCTAGGATTCCCTGTCCATCACCAGCTCCCTGAGCTCACTCACACTCATGTCCATCGAGTCGGTGATGCCATCCAACCCTCTCATCCTCTGTCATCCCCTTCTCCTCCCACCCTCAGTCTTTCCCAGCATCAGGGGCTTTTCCAATGAGTCAGCTCTTCGCATCAGATGGCCAAAGTATTGAAATTTCAGCTTCAGCATCAGTCCTTCCAATGAATATTCAGGACTGATTTCCTTTAGGATGGACTTGTTTAATCTCCTTGCAGTCCAAGGGACTCTCAAGAGTCTTCCCCAACACCACACTTCAAAAGCATCAATTGTTCGGCATTCAGCTTTCTTGATAGTCCAACTTTCACATCCATGACAACTGGAAAAACCATAGCTTTGACTAGATGGACCTTTGTTGGCATAGGGGAGAGAAAAGATCAGGAGAGGGGAGGGACACTGGAAGGAAAAGAGGTCACACAGGAGAAGCAGTAAGAATGAAGGGGAGGGACTTACCTGGTGGTCAAATGTTAAGAATCCACTGGCCAATGCAGGAGGCACAGGTTCGATCCCTGGTCCATGTGGAAGATCCTATATGCCTTGCAACAACTCAGCCTGTACACCCCAACTATTAAAGCCTGCATGCTCTAGAGCCTGTGCTCTGCAACACGATAAGCCACAGCAATGAGAAGCCTGCACACCACAACTTGAAAGAAGCCCCCACTTACTGAAACTAGAGAAAGCCTGCCCAGAACAATGAAGACCCCAGGCAGCCGTAAATAAATAAATAAAACTTTTAAAAAAATTAGAAAGAACGAAGGTCTGAGGTAGAGAGGGCATCAGTGAAGGTTCTGCAGAGAAACACGACCAGGAAGATACAGATATACAGGATATACACATTCGGATTCCTGTATCTCCTCTGTGTGTATGTGTGAGAGAGAAACAGTCTAAGGAAGTGGCTCATACAACGCTGGAGGATGCAAAGACTCAAGATATGCAGAGCAGGCAGAGGGGACCTCTTCTATCCAAGATCCCCTGCAGGCAACAGTAACCCCCTCTTCATGGATCACTGGCAGCAAAGAACGCTTACCTGAGTGACAGCACATCAGGGGAACCTGTCCAATTACTGGCTCCACGAAGAACAGCTAGAGACACTGTGCAGATCGAGAAGGCCGGGGCCTGGGGAGGAGTGCTGGGAGGGAAGGCTTCCTGGACGCAGGCAGACTCTGCCCTCCCCTGGGAAGAAGCCCAGACGATTCGCCCTTTCTTTTTGGCAGCCATTCTGGTTTTCCAAGGGCCTGAGCAAGTCCTAATTTCCACAGTCCTCATGCTGCTTCTTAACAGTTCTATCCATTCCACTCCATATTTCTTGCCTACATAGATCTTCTTCTGGAATCTTTCAGAGGTCATTCTCCCAGCCTCAGCTTGTTCCCAATTCAGGGCTACCAACCTACTCCTTCAAATCCTGGTTTCAAATTTATTTCCTTCTTGGCCCCTTCCCAAGATGCAACACCAGTTTCCACATTATGCTGTGACCCAGAATCCAGGTGTGACCCACTCTTGCTTGGGACCCAGTTTCACTCTTGTTCCATTGCCACGAAACTGCTGACCAAGCACACGCTCCCTCAAGCCTGGCATTGGCGGTGCTCCTGGCCCCGGGCTGGAATCCAAGGCCAGATTTGCCAGGGAGAAGAAGTTGCATAGAGTCTCCCAGTGTGCCTTTGTAGAAACTAGAGCCACCCACCCTGACCTCATCTGCCTCAGAGTTGCCACTACTCTTCTCTTGGACACGAGGATGGGCTCTGTTACCACCAGTGTTACATCTCTGTTTCACCTTCAAAAAATAAACTAAGGGCAACCAGTGTCCAGCATTTACATCCAAGAGGAGCAGGCCTGATGGAGAAGCTGAAATCGTTCATGGAGGCAGGTTCAGCTACTCATCCTTCAAAGTTCTCTCTGCCATTTCTCTTAGGGAATGTTTTGAGTTTGTATTGAATCTCCAAGCCCTAGCCACAAACACCTAGCCATTTGCTACACGTTGTTGGTGTTGTTTTGTAGTCGGTAAGTCATGTCTAACTCTTTGCGACCCCATGGACTGAGGCCTACCAGCCTCCTATGTCCCCGGAATTTCCCAAGCAAGAATACTGGAGTGGACTGCCATTTCCTTTTCCAGGGATCTTCCAGACTCAGGAATTGAACCCATGTCTCCTGCATTGCAAGCAGATTCTTTACCACACAGCCACCACGGGTAGATTTAGTACACTACTTTGCTACTTGTAAAGTATACTAAATCTATCGAATCCTGAATAAAATTTAACGTTTTCCTATTGCCAATTTAGAAATAGCATATTCTGTGTTGTATTAGAGAATTTTTTTTTTTTTTTTTGAGATCTCTCTGTTCCCTCTCTGCAGGCAGCTCTTGAGGGTAAACCCCTTCCTTTTCCCAGACTCCCTACTCTCTCCCCCATCCATCACCCTCCTTTACAGGAAGGATCAAGCCTCAATTCCCTCTTTCTCCCTCTTTTGTCTTACAAATTTCACAAGCCTCTGGTGTCAAAAGGAGGTTGACGCCTTTCTCCTCCGCCAGCCAGGTTACCAGTGCCTCTGCAGCGTGGCCAGTGTGCTGCAGGAACTCAGTGCTTCCCAGGGAGAGGGGAAGAGTCAGCTCTCACTTCAAAGATCGGGGAGTTCCACTTGGAACAGCAGCTGGTTTCTCTTTGCCTATTTAAAACCAAACATCTCTTGCCTTGACCAGGATTAATTTTCTCCTCAAACCCCCTCCTTTCTAGACTCCATAGGAAATTTGCATTCCTTCTTTTAACACAGCTTTGACTGGTCCCATAACTAATCTGCTAAAACCCGCGCTTCGTAAACCTGTGCATTTTCCTTGACCTCCAATGCAAGACAAAGCACCCTACCTCAGCTGGCAGTGCTGACAGAGCAAATTACAAGCAAGTTTCTCTCTGCCTCTGCTCTACACCCCCCTGGCTGGGGGAGCCCGAGGAAGCACTGTTTGCAAATTATTTAAAAACTGAATCAGCAAATGTCTGCCCTAAATATAAATCTCTACTAACTAGAACATCGATTACAAAACAACATCAATAACAGCAACAAATCTGTGCTGTTTAAGGCTTGGCTTGATTATCTGTGTTAGGCCAGATGATCAGGCTTACCGCACAGACTGCCCTGTGTTCTGCCTGTGAAATGCATACATATTGTTGACACCTGACATTCCCATGTTCGGGTCATCCATGTCAAAATCAGAATTCCCATCATAAAACCCCATGATTGCCCTTTTGAGAGTTTTTGTAAAATTAAGCAAAGTACATTCTAACAGAGTTATTTAGGTATAGAGCCATTTTGACTAAAGGAAATCAAGCGACCCTGTATCTAGAAACCAACGGTCAGGCGGGCAGAACAGGGAGAAGGAGTCCCACATGGCGGAGGCTACAGGACAAAGCAGGGAAAAGCCCGCGGAAGTGAAGCCGAAGCAGGCCCGAGGACGGGAGTGAGGACCTCAGGTCGCACAAACGCCACTCCCGGCTGGGCCAGGCTGCGCAGGACAGGCCCCGGGAGAGACAGCCGCGCAGCGGAGCCAGAGCCCGCTCCTCCCGCGCGGGCGCGCTTCTCCCCGCGCCTGGAGCTCGACGGGCCCTCCTGCCTGGAAGGCGGGCTTTCCTGCTCCCTTCCGAACGCAGTAGCGCCGCCACGCTGCGCTGCCACACTGCGCTGCCGCGCCGATTCGTCTAAGAGCGGTAACCCGGTCCGTCGGAGGCCCGAGAGCTGTAACCCGGTCCATCGGAGGCCCGAGAGCGGTAACCCGGTCCATCGGAGGCCCGAGAGCGGCGGCTCGGTCTATCCAAGACCCGAGAGCGGCGGCTCGCCGAGGGGGCTTCAGCGCCCGTCACGCCAAATCTCTGTTGTGCCGAGACAAAGCGTCGAGGCACATCCACTCGCGTGACACCCGTGGTGCCGTGACTCGGAGATAAGCTGGCTGAAACAGGCTCCGCGCGGAAGAGGCCAAGCACAGCCGGCGCCCAGCGCAGGGACGCTCCCGCGGCAGCGGCGGATCGCGAAGACACGCCGGCGCAGCGCGAGGCCCGTCGTGCTGGAAACCGGGGCAGCGGCGAGCCCGCGCGGCCCGGTCTCAGATCCCGGAAGACCGCCCGTCAAGGTAAGAGGGCCTCGCTCCTCTGGCTGGAGGGGCGTACCTTATGAAATCTTACTTCCTTTACAATCTCTCTTCCTTGTTTCCTCGAGCCTCCCGCGAACAGGCGGGCAGCAGGGGGCACAACTGAGGGACTCTGGAGAGGCTAGTCCTCAGTATGTCCCAAAGGCGCTACCTACTGAGCCCCAGTAGCTGTGACACAAGCCGGTGGGGTTCTTCTGTCCTTTCTCTTCTCTGTGCCAAGGATCAGACCAAAGAAACGGTGAGCACCGGTCAGATATGTAACAAATTTTCCGGCGGGCTATGAAGGGGATTCCTTGGCACGTTTTCCCCACTGCTTTTTCCTCCTGTCCTTCAGCTCTCTCCTGGGACTCAAGCCCGGCCAAAACTAATAAAGTTGAGGCTCTGAGGTCACATTACAAAAATTCATTGAGAGTCAAAGCGATAGATAAGAGGTAGAATTGTTAAGATGCAGAGAAAAGCGCTGCACTCTACAGGGTACTGGTCATTGAATGCGGCCTGGCTAGGTTTTGCAAGAGGGGTGAATTCATATGCTAATGAGTGGGAGGATCATCTCAGCCATTGGGGAACCACCCACTCCTCCATCTCTTTCTCAGTGACTTGGAGCTGTCCTGCCACCTCTGGGTGTGTCTGTTGGCTTATAGATTGGAGATTAAGTTTTACTTGAATTTGACTTGTCATCTTAGACCCAATTGATTTTAATTGGTTTACATTCTACCCTTGTGCTATGTCATTTTTCCAAAGGTTCTGCTCTGCCCCCTTCCCTCCTGTTTCATGCTCTTTTCCTGAGCCCCATCCAGACCCACAAGGTTGCCTCTACAATCTTCTGGAGAGACAACCAGAAAATAACTGGTCTTGGGAGGGAAATACTCTATAATATCCAACCCCCTAATCCTACCCAGTACTGGTCACACTGGAGATCTTGGGGACGTCCAACTCCAGTCAGGGGGTCCCAGGAGGTCATCACGCCTTGACCTGCCTAGGGATCTGGTCCTCGAAAGGATGTCACGCCTCGACCTGCCCAGGGACCCAATTCTCAAGAGGCTATCACGCCTCGACCTGCCTGGGGATTCGATCTCTAGGAGGCTGTCATGCCTCAGCCTGCCTGGGGATCTGCACCCTGACCCGGGGACGCCTGGCTCTCAGGTTGCAACAGTTCTGGGTAGGATAAGCTTCAGAAAGACTCACCCTCTAAGGAAGTCCACCCATGGAAACAGAAGGAAGCCTATTACTCATGGGACTGTGCCCAGTCTCAGCAGTAACTCAGGAGCCTAATGAGAACCCCATTGCCCTTCTGGAAAGGCTAAAAGAGGCACTCCAAAAGTTTACCAATCTGGACTTAGACTCTTACGAGGGACAGGTGATTTTAAAGGACAAATTCCTGTCCCAATGTGCATCAGATATCAAAATTAAGTTACAACAGCTACAACAGAAGGACCCCGCTGCCTCTTTAGATGAGATGGTCCAGACAGCCACCAATACCTTTTATAAAAGAAAACAGGAAAAGGAGGCCAAGGCCCAGGAGAAGGAGAAAAAGAAAGAGACAAGGCATGCCCAGATGCTAGCCGCCCTCCAGAGAAGCCCTATGGTAAGCCCCGAGTCCTTGAAGGACAAGGCACGAGACAAATGCCTGACCTGTAGACAGGCGGGGCATTGGGCCAAAGAGTGTCCAAACCGCGACAAGTCTCCTAGAACGGCTTGCCACAAATGCCATCAACTGGGACATTGGGCGGCACTCTGCCCTCGGGACCCAAGAGCCTCAAGGTCAAGCGCCAAGCCTACCCTCACGATGGTTCAAGAGGACTGAAGCGGCCTACTCCAGCCAGCCCGCCTCTCACAGATAACCGTCACGGGGCTGGAGCCAAGGGTGCAACTGGATGTGGCAGGTAGGTCCGAGAATTTCTTGGTTGACACAGGGGCTACCTACTCTGTCTTGATCTCCTACTCCGGACCCTTCTCCTCCCAAACCTGTACCATTTTGGGTGCTACAGGAAAAGCAACTACTAAAAGATTCACCCGAGCACTTCTTTGTTGCTGGGATGGACAAATATTTTCCCACCACTTTCTGGTGGTCCCTGAGTGTCCTACTCCCTTATTGGGAAGAGATATACTCACTAAACTGGGGACCACCCTGTGATGGGAAGTTTTTCAGCCCCTAGAGCCCTGCAGCTCCTGGTTACTACTGAAGAACCCATTGCACCTTCAATAGAGAGGGGCCGAAAACTATGGGAAGACAAAATTAACCCACAGGTGTGGAACCAGGGGATTCCTGGACAAGCCCACCAAGCCGAACCGGTCATCATTGTCCTCCAAGATCCCACTCGGTTTCCTAACCTCTCAAAAGAGAGGCTCGAGAGGGACTACAGCCTTTAATAAATAAATTCCTGGCTTGTGGGCTATTGGTCCCCACCAGTTCACCATGTAACTCCCCAATCCTCTCAGTAAAGAAAATAGACGGTACCTGGCGAATGGTTCAAGATCTCCGGATCATAAATAAAGCTGTAGTCTCCCTCCATCCCACAGTACCCAATCCCTATGTAATCTTGGGAAAAATCCCACCCAGTGCCAAGTGGTTTACAGTCTTGGATCTCAAAGATGCATTGTTTTGCATACTGCTGGCTAAAAAAATCCCAATATCTTTTTGCTTTTGAGTGGGAGGCCCCAGGAGAAACACACGAGCAGATGACTTGGACAGTATTACCTCAGGGGTTCAGAGACAGCCCCCACCTGTTTGGACAGGTCCTTAGCCGGGATCTCCTAGATCTCGACCTGGGACCTAATGGGAAAATATTACAATACATAGATGACCTACTAATCTGCTCTCCAGATGAGAAAACTGCCCAACAACATGCAATTCAGGTTCTAAACTTCTTGGCAGAAAGAGGATATAAAGTCTCCTGTGCTAAGGCACAGATGGTCGAGACAAAGGTCACTTACCTGGGAGTTCAGATTACACACGGGTCCAGGAGGCTGTCCTCTGATCGGGTACAAGGAATCCTCCAGTTGCCCTCCCCCACGACTCAAAAACAATTGCGAGCTTTCCTGGGACTAACTGGATATTGTAGAATCTGCATACCCAACTATGGTCTAATTGCCCAGCCCTTATATGAAAGCTTAAAGGGACGAGATGATTCAATCCCACTGATGTGGGGAACTCCTCAAAAGAAGGCAGAGGCTACACTAAAAGAGGCCTTAACTCGGGCACTTGCTTTGAGGTTGCCAGACCCAAAAAAAAGCATTCCAACTTTATGTCCATGAAAGAGAGGGAATAGCCTTGGGAGTGTTAAATCGAAGGTTGGGATCTGAGCCCCAGCCTATAGCTTACTTATCCAAAAAGCTTGATCCAACTACCCGAGCCTGGCCCCCCTGCCTTCGAAATCTTGCAGCTATTGCAATCATGATAGAAGATGCTTTAAAACTCTCCTTTGGGGGCAAACTAACTATTTTTACCAGCCACCAAGTAAAACAACTCCTAAATGGGAGAGGCCATTTATGGATGTCTGATCAAAAAATCCTCAGATATCAAGTAATGCTGATGGAAAATCCAGGCCTCACTATATCCCCTTGTGAGGTTCTTAACCCAGCCACCCTCCTGCCTACCCCCGAGGGCTCTCTCCCCTTTCACTCTTGTCTAGAAACCTTGGACCACTGGACAAAACTCTGAGAGGGATTGTCAGAAGATCCTCTGTCCAATCCTGAGGAAATCTGGTACACTGATGGAAGCAGCTTTGTCTTGTATGGAAAAAGAAGAGCCCGGTATGCAGTAGTCTCCAATTTCGAGACCATAGAGGCTAAGCCTCTGCCAGCAGGTACTTCAGCCCAATTAGCTGAGCCCATAGCCCTGACTTGAGCTTTAGAGCTGGGAAAGGAAGAAGGATCGTCATTTACACTGATCCCAAGTCTGCCTTTCTGGTGCTACCTGCACGTGCGGCTATTTGGAAAGAAAGGGGCCCCCTGACCACCCGAGGGTCCCCAGTCAAACATGGTGATCAGATTCTTCGACTTCTGGAGGCAGTCCATCTGCCCCCTGAGGCTTCAGTCTCCCACTGTAAAGGACGCCAGAAAGGGAGCCCAGACGTGGCACGAGGGAACCAGGCAGCTGATCAGGCAGCTAGGAGAGCAGCATCACAGAACCATGACCTTACAGGGACTGCCACCCTAGTTCCACAGACTCATTTGCCAGAAACGCCTTCATACACTGAAGGTGAGGCTCTTAAAGCGAAGAGCGAGGGCTTTCAAGAAGATCATATGGGCTGGCTCCAGAAGGAGGGCCTCCTTTTTCTGCCTGGGAACCTCTAATGGAAGTTGGTTAACTCCTTACATGCCACCACTCATTTAGGAGAAAAGGCCCTCCAAAGATTACTAGAAAGGTCCTTCAGAGGAATAGGCTTCCAAACAACTATAAGACAGGTGGTCTCCTCTTGTCCCACTTGCCAATTAAACAACCCCCAAGGAGCTCGAAGACCCCAGCTGGCCCAGCCCGTCCAACGACGTGGGACCTACCCAGGAGAGGACGGGCAGATGGACTTCACCCAGATGCCAGTTTCTCAAGGGCATAAATACCTGTTAGTCATGATAGATACATTCACAGGATGGATTGAAGGCTTTCCCACCCGGACTGAAAAGGCTGAGGAGGTGGTAAAAAAAACTGCTCCATGAAATCATTCCAAGATTTGGTCTGCCCAGGTCATTACCAAGTGACAACGGGACATCATTTACTTCTAAGGTCACCCAAGGGGTCTCAAAAGCATTGGGCATTACTTATTATCTCCATTGTGCCTAGAGGCCTCAATCTTCGGGAAAAATAAAAAGAGCCAATCAGTTCTTAAAATCGGCAATAAAGAAGATAACCCAGGAGACCTCCCTGGGATGGAAGGAGGCTTGACCGATAGCTCTCCTCCGCACCCGCATTGCCCCTAAGGAACAGGTATCATTTACTTCTAAGGTCACCCAAGGGGTCTCAAAAGCATTGGGCATTACTTATTATCTCCATTGTGCCTAGAGGCCTCAATCTTCGGGAAAAATAAAAAGAGCCAATCAGTTCTTAAAATCGGCAATAAAGAAGATAACCCAGGAGACCTCCCTGGGATGGAAGGAGGCTTGACCGATAGCTCTCCTCCGCACCCGCATTACCCCTAAGGAACAGGTTGGTCTTGGTCCTTATGAGATGCTGTATGGGAGACCTTTTGTTTATGTCAATGACCTCTTCCTAGATGCAGAGGCTCAGACCCTCCAGTCTTACACCGTGGCCACTGGGCAACTCCAACAGGATACACGCTTGTGGGGTATGAACCAGGACCCAAGAGATTCTAAGGAGTCACCACTATATACTCCAGGGACTCAAGTCCTAATTAAAGTCTGGAAAGATGGGTCCCCAAAAGCTCACCTCCAGCCCACATGGAAGGGCCCCTACCCTGTAATACTTTCTACCCCCTCAGCAGTCGAGGTACCAGGACATGACACCTGCATTCACTACTCATGAGTCAAGCCGTGGAAGAAGACAGAAGAGGACACTCAATACACCTGTGAGCCCCTGGAGCTCTCAGATACCTATCAGGACCACCAGTGAGTGCCATTCTAATGAACACCCCCAAAATCTGGTTTCTGGAGATAAGATTTCTCAAGATAGCTCTAAAGAGCCAACACAGCTTGACAGATTATACTCCAGAACAGGAGATAGATCTTCTGATCTCTGAACAAGGAGGGACTTGAGCCATGCTGGCGATGTGAATTTAAAATTGACTAATGCCCCTACTAGTCCTTGTTATGCTATATTGATGACGCTTATGATTGTTCCATGTACTGTCAATTGTCTAACCTGTTCTGTCTCTGCCCAGGTCAACAAGCTACAACATGCAGTGCCAGTTCAACAAAGACGTAGAACTACAGCCGACCACGAAAATATCACTCACCCTTCGGTGGACACCGCTATAAGGACTCTGAGGCTGGCGACTAGCAAGAGGGGGAGGCCCAATACCCCTCGCCGCCCAGTTCAGCAGGAAGCAGCCAGAAAGACCTCGACGCCCCTCTTCCCAAAGAATTGGGCCTCCCATCTCTTGAGGGGGGAATGTCAGGTAGGTAGAACAGGGAAAAGGAGTCCAAAATGGCGGTGGCTACAAGACAAAGAAGGGAAAAGCCCGCAAAAATGAAACCAAAGGAGGTCCAAGGACGGGAGTGAGGACCTCACGTAAAACAAACAACACTCCCGGCTGGCCCAATTTACATAGGACAGGCCCAGGGAGAGATAAACATATACATAGAGGAGCCAAAGCCAGCTCTCCCGCGCCCGCGCGCTGGGGCGCTCTTCTCCTCGCGTCTTTAGATCAACGTGCCCTCATGCCTGGAAGATGGATTTTCCTGCTGTCTTCTAAAAAAAGTAGAGCTGTAACACTGAGCTGTCACACTCATTTGTCTAAGAGCTATAACACGGTCCATTCGAGACCTGAGAACTGTAACACGGTCTATCCAAGACCCGAGAGCTGTGGCACACCGAGGGGGCTTTAATGTCCATCATTCCAAATCTTTGTTGTGACGAGACAAAGAGTCGAGGAACATACACTCGCGCGACACGACTTTTTAAGGCCATGAGATTTTCCACTTGGAGATTTCTTGAGCTCATCTGACACTTGACCAAGTCTGTTTTTGTGTCAAGGGTCAATTAACCAGGATTTAGAAGATTATCAATAAACACTTGATTGAATGTTTTTTTTTTTAAAGATCATTTGATGTGAAATGGTAATACAAAAGACAAGCAAAATTGTGATCCATCTGACTTGGATTTATTTGGGTATTTTTTTGGAGTCCAGTCTGTGAATGACTGCCATATTAATAAACAAGAAATGTCACAGCCATCAGTGATTTCTGGCCCCCAAATGTGAATGAGGGCTTCCCAAACTGAGCTCCAGAGGATGCTGCCACCCCCACGGTGATTGCTAAGGAGGTGGGGGAATGCAAGAAGCAGGGTGAAGTAGGAAACAGGATTGGCCCCAGACAGCTGAGGTGCATAAGAAAGGAATGGATGCAGTGAGCCCAGAGGCTTGCAAGTTCTCACAGATAGAATGCTAAATTCCTTAACTGGATATCTGATCTTTACTGTTCAGACAGCCTGTTCCCTTTGTTGCAAACTTGTATATAGCCTGACTTCCCAACTCCTGCCTCCTTGGAGCAGTTTTCTAAGAGCTACTGAGATGCTGTCTCCTGGGGTCAGAGTCCTAAACATTCCCATCAAATAAAATCACTCTCTACTTGCAGCTTGTGACTGTAATTTTTAGTTGACAAGTCTCATTAGCAAAGAGCACAGAGGCAAACTGTCTTCAGGGGTCACACACTTCTGCCCTTTGCCTGGGGACGTTGCAGGCCAAGTCTAAGATGGAGGCACAGCTCACTAGCCCAGACTTTCCAGGTGAAAAGCCTGGTACTCCTGCCATAGTTACAAAATGTCTTTCCCACCCTTCTGGCAGTCCTTCCTGCCCCACCTCCCTTCATCAGATCACCTTTTGTTTTTTTCCTTTTAATTGAGGTATAGTACAATATCCCTTGGGCAAACTCCAAGAGAGGGAGTGAGGGACAGGGAGGCCTGGCCTGCTGCAGCCCATGGGGTCGCAGAGTCCGAGATGACTTGGTGACTGAACAGCAACATAGCACAACGTTATGTAAGTGTCAGGTGTACAACATAGCGCTTCACAACTTCAAATATGACATCCCCTTTACAGTCATTTTATAAAATCTTCTCTCTATTCCCTGTGCTGTATGATATGTCCTTATAGGTTATTTATCTTATACATAGTTTGTATCTCTTAATCCCTTTGTCCTACCTTGCCCCTCCCCACTGGTAACTGCTAGTTTGCTCTGTATATCTGTAAGTCTGTTTTTTTTGGTGGTGGTTATTGTTGCAGGAAGGAGGACTCCTTCCAGGGCCTGAAACTGGGCTCTTGTCTAACACTCGAAAATGAATTGTCTGAGGAGACACATGTGCTGACTAAGCAAGAGGTTTTATTGGAAAGGGCCCCCGGGGGAGAGCAGGAGGGTGAGGGAACCCAGGAGAACAGCTCTGTCACGTGGCTTTCAGCCTCGGGTTTTATGGTGATAGGACTAGTTTCCAGGTTGTCTTTAGCCAGCCATTCTGACTCCAGTCCTTCCTGGTGGGGCACGCCTTGTTCAGCCAAGATGGATGCCAGAGAGAAGGATTCTGGGAGGTGGTCGGACATGTGGTGTCTCCTCTTGACCTTTCCCGAACTCTTCTGGTTGGTGGAGGCTTATGAGTTCCGTGTTCCTTACCAGGACCTCCGGTTGTAAAACAGCTCATGCAAATAGTTACTATGGTGCCTGGCCAGCGTGGGCGGTTTCAACCAGAGTGCTTCCCCTAACACTGTTATATTCACTAGTTTGTTGTATATTTTAGATTCCACACATAAGTGATGTCTGTCTCTCTGTGACCCCATGGACTGGGGCCAACCACGCTCCTCTGTTCATGGGATTCTCCAGCAAGAATATTGGAGTGGATTGCCATTTCCTCCTCCAGGGGATCTTCCTGACCCAGGGACTGAACCCACATCTCCTGCATTGCAGGTGGATTTTTTTTTTTTTTTTTAAACCACTGAGACACCTGGGAAGCCCCTGAGGAATTTAGGATAATGGATTCTCACTTCGTATCAAATTTTCATCCAGCAAATCAGCTGGACCTCATTCTTGCTGTTGACTGAACCTTGTTAAAAAGTACTTAGGATGCATGTCAACTTCAGACCCAGGTATAATAACATTTTCTAAGCTAGAGTAGTAGATCTCACCCTTCTCCCCACTTTTCTTTGCGTGTGTTGCCAACAGTATTCCCACGCTCCTGGTCTGATGCTTTGCTGCTTCTCCAACAGGCCAAGCTGTTCCAATGGCCCAGTCCCACAGTACCCTCCCCCACCACCTTTCTTGTCATAGAAGCTAAAAATGCCAAGGCTCGCCTCTCAGACTCTGTAGGGTTGGAGTATGGACGGGCATGTGGCCTGATCCTGGCCAACAGTTTCTGTGGGAAAGCATTTAGGCACAATTTTTCCCCTCCTGCAGATTCAAGAGAGGAAATTCCTTTCTTGGCTAGATGTGTGAGTACCTGCAGTGTTTATAAATGCTCATCTCTGTCTTTTGACCATAAGGAAGGGATACTGCTGAGAAGCTGAGAGTAGACAAATGGAAAGTCAGAAATTGGTAAGCACCGTTGTTCTCAGAGTTGTGGTTGAACCATTGCCTCTACCCCAGGGCCCACCACTGACCCTTTGAACCTCTGATCATGTGAAATAATAAATATCCTTATTGGCTATGCTAGTGGTTTCAGGGCCCCTTTCGGGTCTTGAAAATTACCAAGGACCCCAAAGAGCTTCTGTCTGAGTGTGCTATGGATCAGCATTTACCATATTAGAAACTGAGACAAAGTTTGTATATTTATAGGCAAAGATAAACTCATTTGATGTTCATATAAACAACATGGATTTATGAAAACATGATGATATTTTCTAAAAGAAAAGAACTAGTAAGAAGAGTGGTTATTCTACCATTCTGCAAATCCCTTTAATGTCTGAGGGAACAGGAGATGGCTGGATTCTAACAATAACTGCCTTGCACTTGATCTCTGTGCTGACACATATCACATAGCTGCTGGAAGAATGAAGGGGTCTCAGTCTTACGGTAAAAATGCTTTAGCTTCATGGATGCCTTAAAAGTGTCGTAGGAATCCTTGGGAATTCCCCCAACCTCACTTTGAGCAGTGGTGGTCTAAGCAGTTCTTTTTGGCTGTGCCAGGGACTTGCAGGATCTTAGTTCCCTGTGAAGTGAAAGTGAGGTCACTCAGTCGTGTCCAACTCTTTGCGATCCCATGGACACCAGGCTCCTCCGTCCATGGGATTTTCTAGGCAAGAGTACTAGAGTGGGTTGCCGTTTCCTTCTCCAGGGAAGACCAGGGATCAAACCCAGAAGTGGAAGTGCAGAATCCTGACCACTGGAATTCCCATAAACCCTTCTTGATTGGGTTTACTACTTGGAGTGAAAATCCTGTAATTGAGAATACCTCCTCAGGGTTGATGCATCTGTTCCTTCCAGGCCTCCTCCCCTCCCAGAACCTCCCCCACATTCTCCTCCATTAGGTCCTTGCTTGACTCCCTCTCACTTCACTTAAGGCTCCAACAACAATTTCATATCCACTGAGAAACCCTCTTGCATCACCTGGTAACTGTTTCCTTACATAGCATTTATTACCATCCTACACTTATTTTTACTTTTTAGATCAGTTTGCCGTTTAAGAATGTAAGCTTCACATGGGCAGATGTTTTGTTCTATTTACCAGTACAGGCATTCAATAAATATTTGTAAAATGAATACACGAGTGAATGAATGTGAGTGATGATATAAGGATACTCTAGAATATACTCTAACTGATGTGAAAATGAGTCATTTTCCAGAAAGTATAAGAATGGTTGCTGGAGGCTGGGGTAAGGGGTAAGGGGGAGTTATACCTTATTTGATATAGAATTTCAATTGGGAAAAATGAAAAAATTCTGGAGATGGATATGTGGTGATGGTTGTACAACAATGTGAAGGGACTTAATGCCGTAGAACTGTACACTTGGTTAAAATGGTAAGTCTTTTATCACAAGTGAAAAAATAAGCTATTCACAAACTCTGGTATTTTATTACAAGAAACAAATTACCTGTAATATAGTCACACAGGAGGGAGCACCTATACATCTACTAAAACACATTATTCTCATCATCAGCAAAGCCTTGGCTCAGTCGTTGGCTGGATTCATTTGCAAAAATTTCCATTCACAGTGACTTATTCTTCACAACTGAGTCAGCTGAGGAAGAGTAGACCATCTATTGGAACGAAAGCAGGGGGGAAACTGCATTAAACAGCTTCATACTATGACAGATGTAAAAATCACAGTTTGGGGCCGCACACACACGCAGGCATGCACACACACATAGGTACGCACCCACACATGCACACACACGCAGGCGCGCACGCACACACGCACACAACACACGGAGGGTTAGGAAACAGCCTGTCCATTTTGGCTGCAGAGGCAGGGATTTTGATTTCCTTGGCTTCAGCGCTGTGCTTGGAGCGGGGCCATCAGGAGAAACTGAGCAAGTCCAGGGGTCCATCGACCTTGGGCTGGATCCATCCAGGACACAAAAAACAGACTGTCCAGCCCTCTCCCCCTAGGGGCACAGACAAAAGTGTCGTTGATACTGAAGCTGTGAAAAGCTTCAGAAGGTCCCAGGGGAGGAAACTTGGCCTGAGCGCGAAGCGCTCGTCGGGAGCGCCGGGTGGGTGCGGCCCAGGCCTGGGCGTCGTCCGGACCGCGCGCTCCCTCCGCCCTCGGGGGAAGAAAGGGGCGGCCGGCCCGCAGGCTCGGCGCGGTAGGCTCCCCGGCGGCTGCGCGGTCTCTCAAAAGGGCGCCGCCTGCGGAACAAGGCTCGTGGTGTGTGTGGAAGGCGAAGTCAAGGTAACCGTGCGTTGACGAACAAGGCCGGGGAGGAACACCCGACGGCCGGGTCGGCGCCGTTCTCCGGCTGGTTGGCTCCGCCGTCGTCCAGGCGCTCAGCCCCGGCCCTTGGCGACCCCGGGCCGCAGCACGCCGGGCCTCCCTGCCGCTCGCCGTCTCGCGGAGCCTGCGCAGATGCGTAGCAGGGGATTGCTCACCTCCCTCCACGCTGCCCTCCGTGGCGGTACCGTCTCCTGCAACCGCAGGGGTACTCAGCACTCGTGGGCGCGTCCGGACCGCGCCCGCCGTCGCCCTCGGCCGGCCGGGCGTGTGTGGCGGGGGAAGGCCGGCGGCCGAGCGGAAGGGCAGCGTCGGGAAGGCTCTGCGGCCTCGCGGCGTCCCTCGCAGGCCCCTGCTTCCCCCGGCCGCGCGCCCAGGCGGCGAGCGCCACAGCGGCAGCTGGTGTTCCCTCAGAAGAAGGCCGGCGCGGCCCGCGGAGCCTTGCCACAGACGCCTGCCGGCGCCCCTCCTCGCGCGCGCCCCTCCTCGCGCGCGCCCCTCCTCGCGCGCGCCCCTCCTCGCGCGCGCCCCTCCTCGCGCGCGCCCCTCCTCGCGCGCGCCCCTCCTCGGGCCCCGTCCGCGCGCCTCAGCCTGCGGCCCGCGTTGCGGGCGGGGCGGGGCCTGCGTTTTCTGCGGCCGCTTACACCGTCCGTCCTGCCGCGGCGCCGAGTGTGGACCGTGGTGCCCCCGCCAGCCGCCGCGGTGGGACGCGGCCGAGACCGGCTGTCCTCGGGAGACACGGGGCAAGTTCCGTAGGGAAAACGGAGCTGCTCCCAAGAAACAGGGCAGGGCGGGGGCGCGGGCAGTCATCTCTAGGTTCCACAGAAATCATTTCTTGGCTTTTTATAGTATTATTAAGACTTTCAACAAAAAACTTTTGGACCATTTTTAGTTTCTATTGAATTTGTTACAATATTGTTTCTGTTTTATGTTTTGGCTTTTTGGTTCCAAGGCATGTGGGTTTTTAGCCCCTTGACCAGGGATGGAACCCACATCCCCTGCGTGGGACGGCGAAGTCTCGAGCCCTGGGCCGCCAGGGAAGTCAGCATCTATCATCAGACATTTCTCTGCGGTCCCTAATTGCCTAAATATTGAATTTTCTTCACGTAAATGTTAGGTGAAGACGACCAGGACACCAAAGCAGTGTCTACCAGGCTTTTTAATGGCGAGTGCTGCCCGGCGGGGTTCCCGGACCGCAACAAGGCAGGTGGAGGAAGTCCGCGCCCAGACGGGGTTGGGGGTGGTTTTTCTACGTTGGCTGCGAGGGCCGGTCAGGCTAGATGGCCGGGGGTTCGGATAGGTCGCCAGGCCGAGGCGCCGCGGGCTGACGAGTCCCTCTGCGCGGCTGGGGTGGGGCGGCTTTAGCTGGTGAAGTTGGCGTCTTTGGTCCGCGGGATCTGGGAGGCGCCTTCCGTGAGGGACTCCCCCTGCGGGAGGGCGAGGAGGGGCGGCCCGTCATGGCCCCGGGTCCGGCCTGACAGTAAACGCTATGCTGAACAGGGTCCTGGCCTCTTCACAACTTGGTTTCGAGTTGCTTCCTCAGAACTCTCACCTCATGGCGGGGGTCCGTGGGTGGGCTGGAGGGAACCCCAGAATGTGACCCTGAGAGAGGTCCGCTTGCTCTGGAGGGTGGTCTATATATATAATATATATACTATATATATAATAGAGAATACCGCGAGGAGGTGCTGGTGAGACTGAAGCCCAGCAGAGAAGCGTGTGCGGGGAGAGTGAGCTGCCCCTGCCACAGGGCAGCACCTCCAGGGGTGACACGCACACACACCCACGGGCGGCTGACCCTGAAGGCCTGCACGCCCAGGACTTGCCCAGACTCAAAGAGCCTGCAGTCGGTGACAGAGTTGTCAGTGGCTTACCGGATCTTACTCAAGGGGCCTGGAGAACACCCTTCCGTGGGCTGCAGACGGCAGGTGGGGCACGGGAGCAGCCTTTGCTACTTGGGAGAGAGGGCAGTGACCAGGTAAAGCGGGGCCTGATGTCACGTGGGCATAGCAGTTACCAGAGAAAACAGCTAAGGAGGCCCCCCGCCCCGCCCCACTGGCCCTCTGATGGGCTACCACGGTGAAGGTAGTTCTGATCTGAAGATCTGGATGGTCACTAGCTGCAGCAGGGGCAAAGATGTAGGCATTTATTGATTAGGCTGTTCAATTAAGAGGGGCAGCCAGCCCGGTGAGTAGGGCACACAGGAGCCAGGGAAG
>SJXO01000069.1:0-41304 GCA_006408615.1 Connochaetes taurinus | reverse complement strand
AAGGAAAACGGCCGTCTCGGTGGCCTGATCTCACACACAGGCGCGCAGTTGCGCACGTGCACGCGGCGCGCGCGCACACACACGCACGCACACACACGCGCACGCGCGCGCGCACACGCACACGCGCACACACGCACGCACACACGCACACACATGCACACACACGCACACACGCGCGCGCGCACACACACGCACACGCGCACACACACACGCACACGCGCACACGCGCACACACACGCGCACACACGCGCGCGCGCGCGCACACGCGTGCACGCACACACGCACGCACGCACACACACGCACGCACGCGCACACACACGCGCACACACACACGCGCGTGCACACGCACACGCGCACACACACGCGCACGCGCACACACACGCGCACACACACGCACGCGCGCACACACACACACACACACACACACACTACTGCAGATGGGAGGAGGGGGGCATCTTCAGATCACCGTGTCTCCGGCTATGATCTCTCGAGGTGTTACTCCAGGAATGGGAATGAAGGAAAGAGGGCAGGAGGAAGGCTTAAATGTCAAGGAAGGTCCTGGTTTTCTCCCACCCCTGCCTATCAGGTATGGCCCTTTGACATTCTTCCTGGGCTTCTGGTGAGCCCCCTTGGCCTGAATGGGACCCTGAGTATGTTTTTTGCTCTCTGTCCTTCCCCTGACACACACGGCTTCATCCTGGGATGGTAAGACTAAGAAGCGCATCCGAATCCCCCTCAAGGGACCAGGTAGCCGCTGCAGGAGGTGCCTTCCTGCGTCATGTCCTGGGTCTCTCTGCAGGGCCTGACTCTTCTCACAGTGCAGGAAGGACAGCCCCAGCTCTGCCCACCAACAACAGGGCACTGACCACACGAAGTTGGCACAATTCACAGTATCCTCTGCCCCTCCCCCGACTAGCACCTTCACAGTCCCTTTCAGCCTTCCCACCAGCTGAAGTCACCCTTATCCTCATCGGAGTTCCCCACCCCCACCTCCCCTCCTTGCCTCTGTCATCTCAGTCAGAGGATGTGAACTTTCTGGTGGACCTTTAAGCTGTTGTTGACATTGAAGAGAAGTGAGCCCCTGAGTCACAGTCTATTAATGGGCTGAATTGTGTTCTCAGGTTCAGTGAAGCCCAACCCCCAGTACCTCAGAGTGTAGTCTATTTGGAGATGAAGTCGGTAAAGGGGTAGTTAATTTCTTTTCTTTTTTTTTTTTTAGAGAGGTAGTTAGTTTAAATGAGGTCCTAACCCAACATGCCTGGTGTCTTTCAAACAGAGGGAGGGCCTCCTGGGTCAGAGGCATAACTGTGTGAAGCGGCAGCAAGAGGCCTCAGAGGAAACCGACCCTGCAGTCACCATGACCTTGGACTTCCAGTCTCCAGACCTGTGAGAAGATGGATTTCTGTTGGAACCACCGAGTTTGGTATTTTCTGATTGCACCCTAAGCAAACTAGTACAGAGTCCCACAGTCCTCACTGGGCCCAGGGGCCTCTGGACTTCATCTTGGGGCAACATATACACATGTGCACACACGTACATACACACACATTGGGTGGGCAAGAGGTTGTCTATTGAGGTGGAGGGGCTGATAAACGAACTGTGGAAGCAGTACCCTTCTGTCCACCATCTATGAGATATCCAGACAGCGAGTTGAGCCCTTTGATTTCCTGCTGGGAATGGGGACATCCACCCCAAACCTGGTCTGGGGCCCACCTTGAAGCCGAGCCAACCTGGTGGGTCTGTCCTTCTGTCTCCTTTCCTCCTGTTCTCCACCTGGTTCCCTCCCGTTGTCCCTCCAGGTCACAAAGGGAAATTCCCCAGGGCCCAGCCCTGCCTCTCTGGGGACCCTGCTTCATTCCTGGGGCTGCCCTAACAAAAGGGACTGGCCCCAAAGCTCTGGGCGACTCAACCCCTCTGCGCTGGGCCCCGGAGACTACAGAAGGAGAAAACAGCGGGTTCTTATAGCTGTGAGAGGGATCAGAGAGCTTGCTCAGCGCCCGACCCGCTTTTCCTAGCCTTTTTGCTCAGTCCCTCAGTCGTATACGACTCTTCGTGACTCCATGGACTGTAGCCTGCCAGACTTCTCTGTCCATGGGATTTTCCAGGCAAGAATACTGGTGTGGGTTGCCGCTGTCTCTTCCAGGGGATCTTCCCAACCCAGGGATTGAACCCACGTCTCTTGCATCTCCTGCAGTGGCAGGGATTCTTGACCACTGCGCCACGTGGGAAGCCCTTTTGCTTGGGAGAAAGGATTTGATCTTTCTTACAGCGAAGGTGATAGGAGAGCTGGCTGGGACCAGAGCGCAGAGCTGCCCTCTAGTGGCTCTTTAGGGCCAGGCCGGCTTCTCCAGGAAGTCACGTCTTGTGCGCGTGGGTACTAAGTCCCCTCAGTTATGTCTGACTCTTTGTGACCCTATGGACTGTAGACTGCCAGACTCCTCTATCCATGGGATTTTCCAGGCAGGAATGCTGGAGTGGATTGCCATGCCCTCCTCCAGGGGATCTTCCCAACCCAGGGATCAAACCCACATCTGCATTTTCTGCATCGGTAAGCGGATTCTTTACCACTAGCTCCACCTAGGAAGCCCAAGTCATGTTTTAAGAGTTCCTTAAAAAATAAATAAAAACTTAAAAAATTAACTATTGGAGAGAATATTTATTTCTCTCTTTTCTTCCTTTTTCTCCCTATACTGCTGAGGAATAGAGGAAGGAGACTGGAAAGCAGAGAAACAAGATGGGGAGGGGTATACTACATGTTAAATAAAGGCACAGTTAAACATTCCCATAAAAGAATCACTAGTTTACTTGTTCTGTGACACTTCAAGTTTGGCACCTTTTAGAAAACTAGCTAGAAATTCAGCTTGGTAACTGTATCAAGTATTATTTTACTGGGATAGGTTATTTTATTTAATTCTTATATAAAAACCTAGACAGAGGCACTTTTATTTTTATCATCATCATCATCCCCATAGAAATGAGGAAACTGGAGTAAGGAGAGGTAACCTGACTTACTTGGGGGTGCTGAGCTGTTGAGTCTGAAATTGGGATCCTGTCCAAGTTTTGGGCACAGGACCACATGTTAAACCCTCTGTTGAGCCAACCAGCAGTGAGACTTAGGGTTCTCAGGACCCTCCTGTCCTCTGGGCTTACCAATATTCCCTCATCTGTGTCTCGGGTCCCTCCTCCAAACTCTGACATTCTCCATACCCATCAGACATGGAGGGAGGCACAAAGTGATTTTTACTTCCCAAAGTCCAGTAAGTAACCTGTGACCCTAGGTCATTGGACCGAATTATAATCATTGTAAAGAAATGAAGGCCAGGGAAATTTTTCTTTGGCAGAAATTTTTCTGGCAGAAAAGACAGTTATTTCCAAAGATTGCGAACCACCCTCTGATCTCCTTTGTTTCAAGTCATTTAAAACAGCCTGCCAAAGGGAAGTAACCGACTCAGAATGCTACCACACATACCCATTAATTCCACAAGTATGTATTTTGTATCCAAAGAATGAAGATCCGATTGTGTTTCCAGAACAGAGCTCCAGGGACACAGTAGGGAGCAGCAGTAAGGACAAAGGACAGGACAGTTGGTGCTTAAAGGAGGAGGCAGGCAGTCATTTCAGACAGTGGCAGACGACACGCCTGGAATAAATCCAGCAGGTGGGACAGAGAGGCTCTCAGGACCACCTTCACCAGAGAGGCCAGGGGAGTCCTTTGAGACATGGCATTTGTCAGAGACCCAAGTGGGAAGCAAGAGCCCAAGGAGAGCCGACTGGGCCAAGATCTGGGGAACAGTCTCAGGAGAGAGACATCAGCATGTGAGAGGTGCTGACCCAAGAGGAGTCAACATGTTAGAGATGTGCAAGGAGGAATGAGTTGACAGTTGAAAATATCCAACTAGATAGTCAAGTAGGAATGAGTTGATGCCTGGAGTCTGAGGTCCAAGAGGGAACCTTGAACAACCTTGAAGCAAGGTAGAAGATAGTGACTTGAAAGTCATCAACCTAGACGTGTGTCTAGTGCCAAGGGATTGGATGAGAGCCTCTAGGGAGAGAGTCTAGGTGGAGAAGTGGAGACAGCTGTGGAGAAACCCGGGCCCTCCACTCAGAGCCACTGGTCTGATAATGTTGCTGGAGAAACAGCCACTGAGGCAGAGTGTGATGGTGACTCTGGCAGAGAAGCCAAGAAGAGGCTTCAAAAAAGCAGCTGAGCCAAATGCTCCTGAGAAACCAAGTAAGATGGGAGCAGGACACCTGGCCATTGGCTATGGCGTGCTAGAGGGCACGGATGTTCTCCAAAAGGCCTCTTCGAAATTGGCAGAGATGAAGGACAGGTCACAGGGCACATAGGAGAGAAAAGGGGAGAAGCAGACACAGTGAACAAGACTAGAGGAAATGTTTGTGTCCAAGTCTTCGCCACTGCCTAGACCCTTCCTCCTCTTGTTGTTCAGTTGCTCAGTCGCGTCTGACTCTTTGACTCCTCCGCCCCTGGAATTTTCCAGGCAAGAACACTGGAGTGGGGTGCCGTTTCCTGCTCCAAGAGATCTTCCGCACCCAGTGATGGAGACTGTGTCTCTTGTGTCTCATACATTGGTGGGCGGATTCTTTACCACTAGCGCCACCTGGGAAGACCCCCTCATCCTCATACCTCTCAGATCCTAAAGAGTAGGGAGGGGTCTGCATTTGCTATTTACCATCCTTTACAATCCCAATAACTCAGTATTTTATTAAAAATAAAATATGTTGATCACTAGGAAGATTTACTAATGGCTTAAAGTGAGTGTAATCATGTGGAAAGTACCAATTGTCTTAACCTGGGTTCTCTAGAAAACACAGCCTGAAGCAGAAGCTTTGTGCTACCAGTGTGTTAGGGAGTAGGATTTCAGGGGGTGGGAGTGAGGGACCAGGGCAGGGAGGCTCAAAAGGAGGAGAAGGCACTACCAGGAGGGAGATGCAGTATCAACCCTGTCACTGCTCACTGTCTCCATTGCAGTACAGGAGCATGACACCAGAAGGACCATTTGCTCATCGTTAATGAGACTTTACCTGTCATCCACATGAGTAGCCCTTCCTCTCCTGGTAGGTAGACATATACAGTATCAGAGAAAGCATTGTATGTAGTGTGTATGTATTATTTGTCATTTGATTTCTCATTAGAGTAAAATATAATAACATAAAATGTATCATTTAAACAACTTTTAAACATAGGAAAAGTATTTAAAACTTGAAAATAGGTAAAAGAGATTGCTGAGTTCTTTCTGGGTAGTACTGATCCTGATTTTGTGCTATTTTGAAATTCAGTTGGTGCAGAGATTAATACATATTTCTGCCCACTAGTGATGAAAATAATACCTGTCCTGGATGTGTGTATTTTATGTTCACAGGAGTTGTGATCCTATCTTCTTATTTAAAAAAAACCCAAAACACCTAAGGTGAAATTCACATAAAATTAACCATTTTAAAGTAAAAAATTCAGTGGAAAATAATACATTCACAGTGTTGTACAAACATTACATCAGTCTAGTTCCATAACATTTTATCACCCCAAAATAAAACCCCATATATACATTAAACAGTTATTTTCATTCTCTCCTTGTTCTTGTCACTGGTAACTACCAATCTGTTTTTTTCTCTTGAAATTCACCAAAGCATGTTCAGTCTATATTTTCCTGAAAACTAATAGTATCAGGGGAGCCAGGTGGATGGGCTGCCATCTATGGGGTCGCACAGAGTCTGACACGACTGAAGCGACTTAGCAGCAGCAGCATCTAATGCTATCATTTAGATCTTTACACTATTTGGAGTTTATTCTGGTGTATGGTGTTCAGTTCAGTCCAGTTCAGTTGCTCAATCGTGTCCGACTTTTTGCAACTACAGCACACACCAGGCCTCCCTGTCCATCACAACTCCTGGATCTTACTCAAACTCATGTCCATCAAATCGGTGACGCCATCCAACCATCTCATCCTCTGTCGTCCCCTTCTCCTCCCACCTTCAATCTTTCCCAGCATCAGGGTCTTTCCCAATGAGTCAGCTGTTCGCATCAGGTGGCCAAAGTATTGGAATTTCAGCTTCAGCATCAGTCCTTCCAATGAATATTCAGGACTGATCTCCTTTAGGATGGAATGGTTGGATCTTCTTGCAGTCCAAGGGACTCTCAAGAGTCTTCTCCAACACCACAGTTCGAAAGCATCAATTCTTTGACGCTCAACTTTCTTTATTGTTCAACTCTCACATCCATACATGACTGCAAGAAAAACCATAGTTTGACTAGATAGGCCTTTGTTGGCAAAGTAATGTCTCTGCTTTTTAATATGCTGTCTAGGTTGGCCATAATTTTTCTTCCAAGGAGCAAGCGTCTTTTAATTTCATGGCCTAGGGAGTCTTCTCACTTCATGCGGGTTGTCATTATTTAAGGAACCTCCACACTGTCCTCCATAGTGGCTGCAACCAATTTACATTCCCAGCATCGGTTCCCTTTACCCCATACCCTCTCCAGCGTTTATTGTTTTCAGAGTTTTGACAACGGCCATTCCAACCAAAGTGAAGTGATACCTTATTGTAGTTTTCATTTGCATTCCTAAATATTATTTAGGGCTGTTGGCATCTTTACATGTGTTTTTTTTTTTTTTTAAAGGATGTGAGTTAACTTTACTTCTTGAAATTAGTCTCTCGAATGACTGCCCTGTTTTGAATTCTTTTTCGATGACCACACCTAAGATATTTCTTGAGGGCGGGTGTTTTTTACTACAGCTGTCCAGGACTTGGTGGTGCCCCCCAGCACAGCTTTTAAAGTTGTTGTTACAGGAAATGGCCACAGGTGGCAGCATTTCTTCATGCGCCGCACTTTGGAATTAATTTTTATTTTATATTAGAGTTGATTTCTGATGTTGTGGGGTTTTTCTCTGTGTGCGTATAGAGAAACTTAATTCAGTATACATATATGTATATCTGCTCTTTTCAGGGTTCTTTTCCCCATGAAGTTTTTTACAGTGTGTTCAGTAGACTTCCGTGTGCTTTTTAGTAGGTTTTTTGCTTATCTATAGGATACATATTAATGTGTATATGTTAATTGCAAATTCTTCATGTGTCCCTCTGCTCTAACACTTTTTTTTGGATAATCATAAGTAAGTTTTCTAAGTTAGTGAGTCTATTTTTCTTCTGTAAATGCGTTCATTTGTATAACTTTATAGATTCCACTTGTCAGTGATATGTCGTGATATTTGTCTTTCTCTCTCTGGTTTCTTTCACTTAGTATGAAAATCACTTGCTCTATGTGTGCTGCTGCCAATGGCATTATTTTGTTCTGTTTTATGGATGAGTAGTACTCCTGTGTAGAGGTGTACTACTTAGTCTTATTTTTCTGTGGATGGACATTTTGGTTGATCCTATATATTGGCTATTGTAAATTGTGCTGCCCTGAAAACAGGTTGTCAACTTAAAAAAATAGTCACAACCTAGAAGCTGAGGATCAGTTCTCCAGGGTTACTTGAGGTGCTGTCTCCCAGGTGTGAGATCCTAAAAATTCCCACCAAATAAAACATAAACACAAATCCTAGGTTGTAACTATTTTTTAAGTCAAGAGGTGCATGCTTCATTTTGAATTATGATTATTTCCAGATCTAAGCCCAGAAGTGGGGTTGCTGGGTCATATGGTTCCTCTCCTTTTGTTTTGTAAGGAACCTCCATGTAGTTTTCCATAGTGCCTGCAGCCATTTACATCCCCACCAAGAGTGTAGGAGGATTCCCTTTACCCTATGCCCTCTTCAGCACTTATTCTCGGTAGATCTTTTTGATGATTGCCATTCTGACCAGTATGAGTTGATGCCTCATTGTAGTTTTGATTTCCATTGATTTACTGTTTAGTGAGTTGGAGTATTTTTCCAGGTGTTTTTGATCTTATACCATGTGAGTGCAATTTATCTCTTGAAATCGGCTTCTTGAAAGTCTGCCCTATTGTGAATTCCATTCTGATGATTTACCCCAGGACGTTACTTGAGGGCAGGTGTCATTTAGAGCCCCAAAGGTCTTGTGAATATCAAAAGCCCATCAGCACCGATTTTAAAGTTAAGGGAAGCAGTAACAAGGAGACAGCATTTCTTCCTGCCTTGTTGCTTGGGCAACCAGAGCCTTAGGCAAATCCCGTTCCTGCATTGTCAGTTAAAAGTGGAATGTGCCAGAAGAAACACCCAAGGCTGGTGTTAAGGAACTTCCTCCCCCTTACCCTTTATCCCAAGGACACATCTCAATTTCTGCAAGACTACTATATGCAGGTCAGGAAGCAACAGGTAGAACTGGACAGGGAAAAACAAACTGGTTCCAAATAGGAAAAGGAGTACGTCAAGGCTGTATATTGTCACCCTGCTTATTTAACTTATATGCAGAGTACGTCATGAGAAACGCTGGGCTGGAGGAAGCACAAGCTGGAATCAAGATTGCCGGGAGAAATGTCAATAACCTCAGATATGCAGATGACACCATTCTTATGGCAGAAAGTGGAGAGGAACTAAAAAGCGTCTTGATGAAAGTGGAGGAGGAGAGTGAAAAAGTTGGCTTAAAGCTCAACATTCAGAAAAAGAAGATCATGGTATCTGGTCCCATCACTTCATGGCAAATAGATGGGGAAACAGTGGAAACAGTGTCAGGCTTTATTTTTTTGGGCTCCAAAATCACTGCAGATGATGACTGCAGCCATGAAACTGAGAGACGCTTACTCCTTGGAAGAAAAGTTATGACCAACCTAGATAGCATATTGAAAAGCAGAGACATTACTTTGCCAACAAAGGTCTGTCTAGTCAAGGCTATGGTTTATTCCAGTGGTCATGTATGGATGTAAGAGTTGGACTGTGAAGAAAGCCTAGCGCCGAAGAATTGATGCTTTTGAATTGTGGTGTTGGAGAAGACTCTTGAGAGTCCCTTGGACTGCAAGGAGATCCAACCAGTCCATTCTAAAGGAGATCAGTCCTGGGTGTTCTTTGGAAGGAATGATGCTAAAGCTGAAACTCCAGTACTTTGGCCACCTCGCGTGAAGAGTTAACTCATTGGAAAAGACTCTGATGCTGGGAGGGATTGGGCGCAGGAGGAGAAGGGGACGACCGAGGATGAGATGGCTGGATGGCATCACCGACTCGATGGATGTGAATTTGAGTGAACTCTGGGAGTCGGTGATGGACAGGGAGGCCTGGCGTGCTGCAATTCATGGGGTCGCAAAGAGTCGCACACGACTGAGCGACTGAACTGAACTGAACTGTGTGGAGGCTGCAGTCATCTGCATTTGGGGTGACCCTGAGGCTGGAGGCTGGTAGTGGGAACCCCCCCAGCAGGAGACTTGGAGCCCAGGGAACTTTTCAAAGCTCTTCCAGCCCAGAGGCTCTGCTGTACTTTGGGTGCAGCAGGCTTGGTTCCTCTGCAGTGAGGCCCGCCGCTGTCTAAAGAACGCAGGCTCAGGAAGAGGGCAACAGTCGCTCCAGGCACATTGGAGGCACCTGCCTGGCACAAACCTCCCAGGTTTTAAAAAAAACATCTTTTAAAAGTTTATTTATTTTTTTAATTGAAGGATAATTGCTTTACATAATTTTGTTGTTTCCTGTCAAACATCAACATGAATCAGACATAGGTGTACATATATCCCCTTCCTCTTGAACTTCCCACCCATCTCCCTCCCCATCCCACCCATTTAGGTTGATACAGAGCCCCTGTTCGAGTTCCCTGAGACATACAGCAAATTTCCATTTTACATATGATAATAAGTTTCCATGTTATTCTTTCCATACGTCTCACTCTCTCCTCCCCTGTCCATGTCCATAAGTCTGTCTCTATGTTTCTCCATCGCTGCCTTGCAAATACATTCATCGGTACTATCTTTCTAGAGTCCGTATATGTGCATTAGTATACGATGTTTGTCTTCCTTTTTCCGACTTACTTCATTCTGTATAATAGGGTCTAGGTTCATCCACCTCATTAGAACGGATTCCCACTCCTTTAGTGAGACGACAACCTAGCCTCAGGATGCAAGCCTGCTTAGGTTCCGGGGATGTGACAAAGCCTAGGTCATCATGGCCAGAGAGGAATAGAGTCAGCATTTTTTCTCTTTTCATTTTCTCCTTATTATATAACTTGTATTGTCCTATATGAATGAAGGTCAGTGTTTTGAGGTTGTTTTTTTTCCTTTTTGATATACAACAACATGATTCAGTAATACATAGGTATGTATGTTCTTTTTTGGGTTTGTTGTAGCCACACATTCCGGGAAACAAACTCATTCAGAAGGACAATGCAGATAGTGAAGTGCAGCTTATTACACCGGCGGGCCCAAGGCAGAGTCTCCTGTTAGCCAAGGACCCCAACCAGCATTTGTGAAAATCTTAAATACCCCATGTGTATGTGTCTGAACCCACCACTCCAAATTCCTTGAGACTTACATAAACCAAGGAAAATACAATCCCAGTAACCCCCTCATTCACGTGCCATGTGCTCATGTGCTCAGTCAAACAATTAGCCGGTAATCAATAAACCCAAGGTTACACTCCAATAGATACAGAAAAAAATTATGGCCTGTCTGGACAAAGGGGAGATTAGTGTATGTTTTCTCTTAGGCGATGAGTAACCTAGATACAATCTTCAAGGTTCCCCTGTCTGGAGGGGGTCTTATCCTTCTGTTGTTGTTTTCATAGGCACTAAACACAGAGAGATTGGGGGCAGGAGGATGGCTGGATGGCATAACAGACTCGATGGACGTGAGTCTGAGTGAACTCCAGGCGATGGTGATAGACAGGGAGGCCTGGCGTGCTGCGGTACATGGGGTCGCAAAGAGTCGGACACGACTGAGTGACTGAACTGAAACACAGAGTACAGAGTCCATTGGAAAGGTGGCCGAGTATGATCATCATGAACAGGCCTAAGATGGAGTCCAGGCCCTATGAATTCCTTCTTCAGATTCTTTTCCAATATAGGTTATTGCTGCTGCTGCTAAGTCGCTTCAGTCGTGTCTGACTCAGTGCAACCCCATGGATGGCAGCCCACCAGGCTTCTCCGTCCATGGGATTCTCCAGGCAAATAAGGTTTCTTGTAATCCCTGTGGATGGAGGAGCCTGGTAGGCTGCAGTCCATGGGGTCGCTAAGAGTCAGACACGACTGAGCGACTTCACTTTCACTTTTTACTTTCATGCATTGGAGAAGGAAATGGCAACCCACTCCAGTGTTCTTGCCTGGAGAATCCCAGGGATGGGGAAGCCTGGTGGGCTGCCATCTATGGGGTCGCACGGGGTCGCACAGAGTCGGACACGACTGAGGCGACTCAGCAGCAGCAGCAGCAGCAGCAGCAGCAGCAGTGTGCGTATGTCAGTTTGAACAGGCTCCTTTCTCCCTGTCTCCCTTTGTCTTTACTGGTAATTTTGTAGCCATGCGTTTCGGGAAACAAACTCACTCAGAAGGACAGTGCAGACAGTGGAGTGCAGCTTATTACACCGGCGGGCCCAAGGCTGAGTCTCCTTTTAGCCAAGGACCCCAACCAGCTTTTGTGAAAACCTTATATACCCTAAGTGTACGTGCCCAAACCCACCTCCCCAAAATTCCCTGAAACTAGTCTGAACAAAGGAAAAAGAAAGTTAGAAAGTTAACCCATGATTCTTAAGCCTTAAGCCTAGGTAGTTAACAGTGGACAATTATCAACAGACTTATGGTCATACCCCAGTACACATGATAGAGTGTATGATTCTATTCAGCCACACGGGTAATCAGGGTCTTCTTTTAGGCGATGGAGAGCCCTGGGCTCTTCCTTCCGGGGGCCTGGCTTCCCAGCTGGTGTCGTCTCCATAGATACCGGGCGTGTAGCTCCAAGTCCACAGGCTGGCCCAGGATGGAGCCCTGCTTTCAAGACAGAGCCTCTTCTGTTTCCTCCTTCAGTAACATTGTGTTTATTTTCTAAGCCAGGTGAGGCTATTTACCCTGGATAAGAAGTTAATTCTTTGTAGCTTTGATTTGCATTTTCCTAATATTTAGTGCCGTTGGCCTCTATTCATGCGATTTTTCTTCAAAGGGTGTAAGGTAAGCGTCCCTTTTGACCTTAGCTTCCTGAAGGTTGTCCGATTTTCAGTTCTTTTTTGGTGACTCCGCCTATGACATTATTTGAGGGCAGATGTTCTTCACTTCGAGCCCCATAGGCCTTGTGACTCTTCAGCGCCCATCAGCACAGCTTTTAAAGTTGTTGTTATGGGAAACGGCCACAAGGTGGCAGCACTTCTTCATGTCCCATAGTTTTTTTTTTTTTTTTTTTCTGGTAATTTCATTGTAATTTTATATTAGACTTGATTTCCTTGTGTTTTTTGGAGGCGGGTGTACAGGGACCTGCTTCACTTATCTATAGACATATATCTATTCTTTTTCAGTTTCTTTTTCCCATAGAGGTTTTTACAGTGTATTCAGTAGATTTCCCTGCGGTACTCAGTAGGTTCTTTTTCATTATCTTTTGGATATATATTAATGTGTATATATTAATTTCAAAGTCCTCATGTATCCCTCCTCCTTAATACTCAGATGGTAAAGAGTCTGCCTGCAATGCAGGAGACCCAGGTCCAATCTCTGGGTCAGGAAGATCACCTGGAGATGACAGGGAGGCCTGGCGTGCTGCGGTACATGGGGTCGCAAAGAGTCGGACACGACTGAGTGACTGAACTGAAACACAGAGTACAGAGTCCATTGGAAAGGTGGCCGAGTATGATCATCATGAACAGGCCTAAGATGGAGTCCAGGCCCTATGAATTCCTTCTTCAGATTCTTTTCCAATATAGGTTATTGCTGCTGCTGCTAAGTCGCTTCAGTCGTGTCTGACTCAGTGCAACCCCATGGATGGCAGCCCACCAGGCTTCTCCGTCCATGGGATTCTCCAGGCAAATAAGGTTTCTTGTAATCCCTGTGGATGGAGGAGCCTGGTAGGCTGCAGTCCATGGGGTCGCTAAGAGTCAGACACGACTGAGCGACTTCACTTTCACTTTTTACTTTCATGCATTGGAGAAGGAAATGGCAACCCACTCCAGTGTTCTTGCCTGGAGAATCCCAGGGATGGGGAAGCCTGGTGGGCTGCCATCTATGGGGTCGCACGGGGTCGCACAGAGTCGGACACGACTGAGGCGACTCAGCAGCAGCAGCAGCAGCAGCAGCAGCAGCAGTGTGCGTATGTCAGTTTGAACAGGCTCCTTTCTCCCTGTCTCCCTTTGTCTTTACTGGTAATTTTGTAGCCATGCGTTTCGGGAAACAAACTCACTCAGAAGGACAGTGCAGACAGTGGAGTGCAGCTTATTACACTGGCGGGCCCAAGGCTGAGTCTCCTTTTAGCCAAGGACCCCAACCAGCTTTTGTGAAAACCTTATATACCCTAAGTGTACGTGCCCAAACCCACCTCCCCAAAATTCCCTGAAACTAGTCTGAACAAAGGAAAAAGAAAGTTAGAAAGTTAACCCATGATTCTTAAGCCTTAAGCCTAGGTAGTTAACAGTGGACAATTATCAACAGACTTATGGTCATACCCCAGTACACATGATAGAGTGTATGATTCTATTCAGCCACACGGGTAATCAGGGTCTTCTTTTAGGCGATGGAGAGCCCTGGGCTCTTCCTTCCGGGGGCCTGGCTTCCCAGCTGGTGTCGTCTCCATAGATACCGGGCGTGTAGCTCCAAGTCCACAGGCTGGCCCAGGATGGAGCCCTGCTTTCAAGACAGAGCCTCTTCTGTTTCCTCCTTCAGTAACATTGTGTTTATTTTCTAAGCCAGGTGAGGCTATTTACCCTGGATAAGAAGTTAATTCTTTGTAGCTTTGATTTGCATTTTCCTAATATTTAGTGCCGTTGGCCTCTATTCATGCGATTTTTCTTCAAAGGGTGTAAGGTAAGCGTCCCTTTTGACCTTAGCTTCCTGAAGGTTGTCCGATTTTCAGTTCTTTTTTGGTGACTCCGCCTATGACATTATTTGAGGGCAGATGTTCTTCACTTCGAGCCCCATAGGCCTTGTGACTCTTCAGCGCCCATCAGCACAGCTTTTAAAGTTGTTGTTATGGGAAACGGCCACAAGGTGGCAGCACTTCTTCATGTCCCATATTTTTTTTTTTTTTTTTTTTCTGGTAATTTCATTGTAATTTTATATTAGACTTGATTTCCTTGTGTTTTTTGGAGGCGGGTGTACAGGGACCTGCTTCACTTATCTATAGACATATATCTATTCTTTTTCAGTTTCTTTTTCCCATAGAGGTTTTTACAGTGTATTCAGTAGATTTCCCTGCGGTACTCAGTAGGTTCTTTTTCATTATCTTTTGGATATATATTAATGTGTATATATTAATTTCAAAGTCCTCATGTATCCCTCCTCCTTAATACTCAGATGGTAAAGAGTCTGCCTGCAATGCAGGAGACCCAGGTCCAATCTCTGGGTCAGGAAGATCACCTGGAGATGGAAATGGCAATCACTCCAGAGTTGCTGCCTGGAAAATCCCATGGACAGAGGGGCCTGGCGGGTTACAGTCCACGGTGTTGCAAAGAGTTGGACAGGAGTGAGCGAATTACACACACACAATACTTTTGTGAATAAACCTAAGTTGTTTTTCTAACTTTGTGAGTCTGTTTCTGCTGTGTAAATGAGTTCATTTGTAGGAATTATAAATCCCAGTTTTCAGTGATATGTCATGATATTTATCTTTCTCTGACTTCACTTACTATGCCGAGGAGATGAATGGCCGAATTTCGTCTCCATGAGGGGCTCCAGCAGAGCCAGACTGTGGGTCATCCTCGGTATAACAATGATGTTTCCCCAAACACAGAAAGTTCCGTGGGACCCCTCCTGACAGCTGGCCCTCAGGGAAAGCTTCTTGATGAAAGAGAAAGAGGAGAGTGAAAAAGTTGGCTTAAAGCTCAACATTCAGAAAACGAAGATCATGGCATCTGGTCCCATCACTTCATGGGAAATAGATGGGGAAACAGTAGAAACAGTGTCAGACTTTATTTTTTGGGGCTCCAAAATCACTGCAGATGGTGATTGCAGCCATGAAATTAAAAGACGCTTACTCCTTGGAAGAAAAGTTATGACCAACCTAGATAGTATATTCAAAAGCAGAGACATTACTTTGCCGACTAAGGTCCGTCTAGTCAAGGCTATGGTTTTTTCTGTGGTCATGTATGGATGTGAGAGTTGGACTGTGAAGAAGGCTGAGCCCCGAAGAATGGATGCTTTTGAACTGTGGTGTTGGAGAAGACTCTTGAGAGTCCCTTGGACTGCAAGGAGAGCCAACCAGTCCATTCTGATGGAGATCAACCCTGGGATTTCCTTGGAAGGAATGATGCTAAAGCTGAAACTCCAGTACTTTGGCCACCTCATGTGAAGAGTTGACTCATTGGAAAAGACTGTGATGCTGGGAGGGATTGGGGGCAGGAGGAGAAGGGGACGATCGAGGATGAGATGGCTGGATGGCATCACGGACTCGATGGACGTGAATCTGAGTGAACTCCAGGCGATGGTGATGGACAGGGAGGCCTGGCGTGCTGTGATTCCTGGGGTCGCAAAGAGTCGGATACGACTGAGCGACTGAACTGAACTGAACTGAACTGTGAAATAGATTCTACTGGAAAATTCATATAATACCCAATGCCCCAAATCATATGGTTGGGCTTTCCTTATTGTAGAATGAGAGTTGGCCCAGGGTGCAGACAGTGGGAGGGTGACCAGTTGTGGGGGGCCCAGCAGGGAGGGGAGTAGGGCTGGAGCAGCTCAGGAAACGCGGGGGTGGAGTCAGGGTGGGAGCATCCCTCTGCTGGAGCCATCAAGGTGTTCCCTCAGAGTGGACGCACCTTGCAGGTCCTGGGTGGCATCTCCCCTCCCTCCCAGCTCAGTATCATCTCACAGGCTCCACAGGAGCTGCTTCATCCAGGAAACCACACACTGACTGGCCTGTGCAGGCCGAGGTTAGTCCCCAGAGGGGCAGGTGAGGGTTGCTCATCCCCAGGTACCAGGCCGTTTCTGTTAAACCCCCAACCGGCCCTTTGGCACTCTGGCCCTTGTGGACAGCCTGCCACCTGGGTCTCCTGATTGAGCCCACACATGTCAGGTCCCCTCTGGGGGGTGGGCTTTCTCCCCGGCTCCTAGCCTCTCCCCTCCGGGACCTCCCTGGACCCCAGTCCTCTCCTGAGAAACCCCCTCTTTCTCCCACAGCCAGGCCCTGCCCCTCCCCAGTGTCCCCTGCACGTCACCCCTCAGAGAGGCCCCTGCACCTCCAGACCGGCCCCTCTCCTGTGACACCCCGTTGGCCCTGCCTCCCAGGGGGCGTTTGAGTTCTCACTGGCAAGTGTGCCTTTCTGGGTGATGGCGTTCTCCTTCCATCTCCTGAACGTCCAGGTTGGGGGTGGGGCGCTGAGGAGAAAAGAGAGGAGGAAGTGCAGCTGAGCAGAGCAGCCATTGCTGCGTGTCACCGCTCTGCGCCGTTAGGGCAGTCCTGCTCAGCCATTGGTTGGTGCCTGGGGGATGGCGCCCGCTGGCAACCAACTGTCAGTGAGCCGCCATGAGCAGTCCGGCTCAGTCATTGGACAGCGTCGCAGTGGGCCCCGCCCACAAGCCACAGTCCGTTAAGGAGCGACAGTTAGAGGAGTCAGACGAGCGGCGGTCCCGAGGTGGAGGAGGCTGAGGTAAGAGGCGGATCCTGGCCTTCTCCCCGAAGCCCTCCAGCTCACTTGGCCTTGCGGGCCCCAGAGAACAGGCTGGGGACTGTGTCCTGCAGGACTCCAGAGCCCTCGCCACGACCACCCCGTAGCCGAGGCCGAGGCCTTGAGGCATGCTAAACCTCGCCCCCATGCTGGTCTCTGTGACCCAGTAGCAGTGGCCATCTGCCTGGGTCGCAGTCTGAGAGACCTGGTCTCTCCCGCTTTGGGTGGCTGAGGGCCACCTGGGTTGGGTGCCTGGCTGCCTCAGCGATGACAGCTGGGCAGGCTATGGGGACTGGCTCTGAGGGAGCTGTGAGCTGAGCTCTGCCTCTTCTTAGCCAGGGCCGGGACCCTGCGACAGCTGTGCCCTGGGACCTTGCCCTTTCTTGTCAGGACAGAGAATAACATTGTTTGGTAGCAATTTACAGGAACATCATTAGGAACAAAGGATCTGACAGCAAGAAATATGCAACTAACCACTCCCCTCCCTTACCTTTTGTTTTTAAAGAGGCTTGCTGAAAACTTTGACTAACTTTAGTGTTATGGGCATGAGCTACCCATCTCCTCGCATGGCCTGTAACAAACCATTCTCTGCCCCAGACTCCAATGTTTTAGTATTGTTTGGCCTTACTAAGCTTTACAGTAAGATGATGCTGTGAAAGTGCTGCACTCAATATACCAGCAAATCTGGAAAACTCAGCAGTGGCCACAGGACTGAAAAAGGTCAATTTTCATTCCAGTCCTAAAGAAAGGCAATGCCAAAGAATGTTCAAACTACCGCACAATTGCACTCATCTCGCATGCTAGCAAAGTTATGCTCAAAATCCTCCAAGCCAGGCTTCAACAGTACATGACCCATGAACTTCCAGATGTTCAAGCTGGTTTTTAGAAAAGGCAGAGGAACCAGAGATCAAATTGCCAACATCCGCTGGATCATAGAAAAAGCAAGAGAGTTCCAGAAGAACATGTACTTCTGCTTTACTGACTATGCCAAAGCCTTTGACTGTGTGGATCACAACAAATTGTGGAAAATTCTGAAAGAGATGGGAATACCAGACCACCTCACCTGCCTCCTGAGAAATCTGTATGCAGATCTAGACGAAATACAACTGGACATGGAACAACAGACTAGTTCTAAATTGGGAAAGGAGTAGGTCAAAGCTGTATATTGTCACCCTGCTTATTTAACTTATATGCAGAGTACATCATGAGAAATACTGGACTGGATGAAGCACAAGCTGAAATCAAGATTGCCGGGAGAAATATCAATAACCTCAGATATGCAGATGACATCACTCTTATGGCAGAAAGTGAAGAACTAAAGAGCCTCTTGATGAAAGTGAAAGAGGAGAGTGAAAAAGCTGGCTTAAAACTTGACATTCAGAAAACTAAAATCATGGCATCTGGTCCCAACACTTCATAGCAAATAGATGGGGAAATAGTGGAAACAGTGGCAAACTTTATTTTTTTGGGCTCCAAAATCACTGCAGATGGTGACTGTAGCCATGAAATTAAAAGATGCTTGCTTCTTGGAAGAAAAGCTATGAATAACCTAGACAGCATATAAAAAGCAGAGACATTACTTTGCTGACAAAGGTCCATCTAGTCAAAGCTATAGTTTTTTCAGTAGTCAAGTATGGATGTGAGAATTGGACTAAAAATAAAGCTGAGCATCAAAGAATTGATGCTTTTAAACTGTGGTGTTGGAGAAGACTCTTGAGAATCCCTTGAACAGCAAGGAGATTGAACCAGTCCATCAGAAAGGAAATCAGTCCTGAATATTCATTGGAAGGATTGATACTGAAGCTGAAACTCCAAACACTTTGGCCACCTGATGTGAAGAACTGACCCATTGGAAAAGACCCTGATGCTGGGAAAGATTGCAGGTGGGAGGAGAAGGGGGACGACAGAGGATGAAATGATTGGAAGGCATCACCGACTCAATGGACATCAGTTGGAGTAAGCTCTGGGAGTTGGTGATGAACAGGGAAGCCTGGCATGCTGCAGTCCATGGGACTGCAAAGAGTCAGACACAACTGAGCGACTGAGCTGAACTGAACTGTGCTTTAGGCCACAGGGACTTGCATTATTCAGTAACAGAAGGAGGGAGATGGAGGAGAGTAGGGTGGATGCTGGTGTCAGGGAAAGGCCCAGGAAGAAAGGAAAATGGACCAAAAGGGGCTCCCCAGAGGGAGGAAGGCAGGCAACGTGTGTGTGTGTGTGGGGTGGGGGTGGGGGGCTGGGCCAGCAGGGCGGTGTGGGCAGCAGGGAGTGGACCCAGACTGCAGAGTTCAGTGCTGAGATGGTTACTTGACTGGGCTAAGGGATGCCCAGAAGGCTGGTAAAACTATTCTGGGTGTGTCTGTGGGGTTGTTTCCATAAGAGATTAGCATTTGAATTCAGAGACTCTGGAAAGGGTCATGGTCATCAGTGAGGGTTTTGCCCAGTCCTCTGAGGGCCCGGAGACAACAAAAAGGCAGGGTTGGGGGAAGGAGCATCGGAGGATTAGGGGGGGAGACAGGGTGGAGGATGGAGCTTGTTTTCTGAGCCTGGACTTCTGTCTCCTAAAATTGCCTTTGGTTCTGCTTCTCAGGCCTTCAGGCTCAGAATGGGGCTTGTGCTGCTACTGCCCCCATTCTCCTGCCTCCAGGTTTGGAGAGGAACCACACCACCAGCTTTCCCAGGCCTCCCGCTTGCAGATGGCTCGGCGGCTTCTGGGACTTCTCAGCTTCCATCATCGTGCGAGCCAATCCCACCTAAAGAATCTCTTTCTAGCCATTCATTTGTAACCTGCTGCTGCTGAGTCGCTTCAGTCGTGTCCGACTCTGTGCGACCCCATAGACGGCAGCCCACCAGGCTCCCCCGTCCCTGGGATTCTCCAGGCAAGAACACTGGAGTGGGTTGCCATTGCCTTTTCCAATGCATGAAAGTGAAAAGTGAAAGTGAAGTCGCTCAGTCGTGTCCGACCCTCAGCGACCCCATGGACTGCAGCCTTCCAGGCTCCTTTGCCCACGGGATTTTCCAGGCAAGAGGACTGGAGTGGGGTGCCATTGCCTTCTCCGCATGTGTAACCTACTGGTTCATTTTCTCTGGAGTGTCTGACTCTTTGCTACCCCATGAACCCAGGCTCCTCTGTCTATGGAATTCTCCAGGCCAAAATACTGGAGTGGGTTGCCATTTCCTTCTCCAGGGGGATCTTCCTGACCCAGGGATTGAACCCAGGTTCGTTGCATTGCAGGCAGATTCTTTGCTGTCTGAGCCACCAGGGAGGCCCTGTTTTCTGGAGGACATTGACTTAATAGAGATGCTTTTTATTTTTATTTCTAATTGGAGGTAATTGCTTTACAATACTGAGATGGTTTCTGCCATACATCAACATGAATCAGCCCTAGGTATACACATGTCCCCTCCCTTTAACCTCCCTCCCACCTCCAATCCCATCCCATCCTGGGATTGTCTCAGAGCACCAAGTTAGAGCTCCCCGCATCTTACGGCAAATTCCAATTGGCTGTCTATTTTACGTATGGTGCTGTGTATGTTTCAGTGTTACTCTCTGAATTACCCCTCCCTCGCCTTCCCTCGTGGTGTCCGCAATTCTGTTCTTTGTGTAGGCATCTCCACTGTTGCCCTGCAAATAGGTTCATCAGTACCATCTTTCCAGATTCCATATATATGTATTAATTTATAATATTTGTTTTTCTCTTTCTGACTTCATTCTGCGTAATAGGCTCCAGGTTCATCTACCTCGTTAGAACTGACTCCCATGTGTCCTTTTTTATGGCTGAGCAATATTCGATTGTGTATAGTACCACAACTTCTTTATCCATTCATCTGTTGATGAATATATAGGTTGCTTCTGTGTCTTGGATATTGTAAATAATGCTGAAATGAACACTGGGGTACATTTGTCTTTTTCAATTATGTTTTTCTCAGGGTACATGTCCAGTAGTGGGATTATCCCACTCCAGTGTTCTTGCCTGGAGAATCCCAGGGACGGGGGAGCCTGGTGGGCTGCCGTCTAAGGGGTCACACAGAGTCAGACACGACTGAAGTGACTTAGCAGCAGCAGCATGATAATTTATGGGGCTTCCTAGGTGGTGCTAGTGGTAAAGAACCCGCCTGCCAATGCAGGAGACGTAAGAGGTCCAGGTTCGGTCCCTGGGTCGGGAAGATCCCCTGGGGAAGGGCATGGCAGCCCACGCCAGAATTCTTGCCTGGAGAACCCCATGGACAGAGGAGCCTGGTGGGCCATGGTCCATGGGGTCACAGAGAGTCGGACACAGCTGAAGTGACTTAGCATGCACGCATCATTTTATCAGAGGTTCAGTTGCGTATTTGGTAATACCAGAAACAAATTTCTGAAGCAAGTGATGTAGAAAATATAGCTATCAGTTATTAGTAAGGTCATAAGTAAGAATTTAAGTCAAGAACTTCCATTAGCCATAGCCCAGTATATCCCCAGGTCATCTGACTTCTTTGTAACCCCATGGACGGTAGCCTTCCAGGTTCCTCTGTCCATGGGCTTTCCCAGGCGAGGATACTGGAGTGGGTTTTTACTGAGAAGTGCCATTCCCTTCTCCAGGGGATCTTCCTGGATCAGGGATTGAATCCATGTCTCCTGCTTTGACAGGCAGGTTCTTTACCACTGAGCCACCAGTCTTACATAAATCATCTTACAGATATGTCTATTTCATGCTGATAACTTAATTTTGATTGTATATTAAAACTCTACCTCCCCCCTCATGTTTTGGTTGCCATAATTTACCTCTTTTTATATCATGTGTTCATTAACAAATTTCATAGCTATAGTTACTTTTACTACCTTTGTCCTTTAATACTTATATTAGAGTTAAATGATTAACACACAACCATATTCAGCATTCAGTTCAGTTCAGTCGCTCAGTCGTGTCCGACTCTTTGTGACCCCATGAACCGCAGCATGCCAGGCCTCCCTGTCCATCACCAACTCCAGGAGTCCACCCAGACCCATGTCCATTGAGTCGGTGATGCCATCCAACCATCTCATACTCTGTCGTCCCCTTCTCCTCCTGCCCCAATCTTTCCCAGCATCAGGGTCTTTTCCAATGAGTCAACTCTTTGCATCAGGTGGCCAAAGTGTTGGAGTTTCAGCTTCAACATCATATGCTGAATTAGGCTACAAGCTTATCTTTATCTTCTTTATCTACTTGCATCCTCTGTTTTCATATGAGTATCATGCCCTTTCAAGGCAGCTTGAAGATCTCCTTTCAGTTTTTAGTGGTAATGAACTCCCTCTGTTTTTTTTTTTTTTTTTATTTTATTTTTTTTTTTTTTAATTTTATTTATTTATTTGGCTGCTCTGGGTCTTAGTTGTAGCATGTGGGATCTAGCTCCCTGACCAGGGATCGAACCTGGGCCCCCTGCACTGGGAGCTCAGAGTCTTAGCCACTGGACCACCAGGGAAGTCCCCTCCCTCTGTTTTTGATTGTTTGGAAAAGCCTCTACCTCATTTCTGAGAGAACACTTTACCAGGTAAAGTATTCTTTGTTGGCAGTTTTTCTTCTTTTAGAATGTTTATTAATATCATCCCACTCTCTTGGCCTGAGAGCTTCCTGCTGAGAACTCTGCTAATAGCGTTCTAGGGGTTCCCTTGTATGAGATAGACTTTTTCTGTGTTGTTGCTTTAAAAGTCTATATATATCTTTTATTTTAGACAGTATTGTTAAAAAATAGGGACAAGATTGTTGTGTATTGAAATTTTCAGATGACCTATGAGCTCCGTAAACTCAGATATCAAAATTTCTCCCCAGATTTGGGAAGTTTTCAGCCATTATTTCTTTAAATATACTTTCTGACCTCTTGTCTCTCTCTTCTTCTGAGACTCCAATACTTCTTAGATTGTTCACAGGATTCACAGGACTTTTTTCACTCTTCATTCTTTTACCTTTCTTCTTCTTTGGTTGAATAATTTCAAGGTCCTCTCTACTGCTTCACAGTTCTTTCTCTCGATCCATTCTGCTGTTGATGTTGTCCATTGCATTTTTAATTTCATCCACTGTATTCTTCAGTCTAAGAATGTCTACATAATTATTATTATTTTTAAAAATGATTTCTTTCTTCCTGCAGAACTTTTCATTTGTTCATGTATTATTTTCTGAATTTTGGTGAATTGTCCTCTGGTTATTAGCTCACCGAGATTCCTTAAAAGTTATTTTGAATTATTTATTGGGTAAATTGCAGATTTCCATTTCTTTGCGGTCAGTTATTAGACAGTTACTGTGTTCCACCGAGGGTGTCATGTTTCCTGAAATTTTATTTCTTTAAAGATTTTTTACGGAAGTATAGTGGACATACAATATTGGTTTGGGGTGTACAGCATAGTGAGTCAACATTTTTATATATTATGAATTGATCACAATGATAAGTCCAGGAGCCTTTTGTTATCATAAAAAGTTACTGCAATTTTTATTCCCTATTCTGTACACTACCTCCCTGTGATTTATTTATTTTATACCTTGATCTTGATATTTCATATTCCTTGAAGCCCTGTGTTACTGTCTCCACATCTGAAGAGAAGTGACCTCTTCCAGTCCTTACTGGCTGACTTCAGGAGAGAAACACCCTCTGTGGGCTGTGCTAGGAATTCTCACATAGTTACTGTGGGGATGCCTGCTCCACACATCTTGTGGCGAACACTGAAGCTCAGGTGCTCTCTCTGGATCCTGCAGAGCCTGGCTGACTGTATCCCTTTACTTTCCCTAGGGGCCTGCTCGGTGGTCCATTCTGTGGTTTCTCCTAGGCCTGCCAACCCGGTTTTCTGCTCAGGCTCCCTGACTGCCTGAGTGCGTTCTCACGGCCGTCAGCTCATCCACAGGGAAGGGTGTAGGGGGAGGCGTCAGGTGGGTGCTTACCACGCAGGCTCTTCAGACCAGGAAGGTCTAGTTTAGCCCTGAATTGGCCCCTTGAGGGAGGGACAACGTGAGAAAACTCCGGCTGCTCCTCTCACCCCCTTGAATGTGCCCAGTACCTGATTGTTTCCGTCCAGCCTTGTGCTGGCACCCACTCCTGGACTCTGGGCCTCCCACAAAGGCTGCCTGGTCTGTGGGTGGCCATCCAAATTGGTTTTCTTTGGGGGAAGGTAGTAGAAATCTCCTGTTCCACGATTTTGATGTTGCTCCTCTTCCTTGTGATATTTTTGGATGAAAACTAGACTTTTGAGTGCAATAATGTGGTAACTCTGGAAACAAGGTTCCCCCTCTTCCCTAGAGTTTGCTGTTTGTGAAAGTTACTGACACTGTTTTTGTGTTTCTAATTGTTGTGGGCAGTCTCCGAGCTGAAGACCAGCTTGAGATGTAAACTTAAGATCTCACATCTTTTCTGAATCTTTCTTTTGGCTTGTGTGGTTACTTCCTATTTTCCCCTTATATACATTTGTTTTTGAGTTGCTGTCCAGTGTCCTTTATGCAAAACGGGCCTAGTGCTAAAGAACTCCCTTGTTTTGCCGCCACAGGTTCTTGGGTGACGTACGTTTTCCTTCAGTGCTTTGAAGAAGTCAACCCACTGTCTCCTGGTCTCCCAAGCTTCCTAATGAGGAATTTGCTGATGACCTTATTGAGGGAAATATGATGAGGGTGGTCTTCTTTTCAGGAAGGCCACTAACGAGAGTCAGCAGAACTCCTTCAGCCTCCAGAGACTTTTCTTGCGAAGTCCAGAGCATCAGGGTCTTGAAAGCTCTTCTAGGTGATTGACACTGAATAAATGTTACTCCTTGTCACGGAGTATGTGAGTGGACGAGACGTGATTGACTGTTTACCGGATGGTGGCTGCCGGGCAGATGAGGCGGCCAAAGCCTGTCCCGGCAGCTGGTGCCTGCTGGGCAGTGCTGCCACCAGAAGGTGTCGGCTGCAGATGAGACCTGAGGCCCGAGACCCTGCTTCTCGACGCTGAGCTGAGTATAAGAATCACAGACTTTCCCACTCAGTCAGCACCTCCTGTGACGGCCACTCACCTGGACGCGTGGAGCCTGGGTCCCTGCCTTCATGGGACTGGACTTCTGGAAGCTGCAGCAGCGGATCCTGAGTGGGCAACATCATGTTCCCACTTTATCCCTCTCTTGAGATAGAAACATCTCTCTGAAACAATGATAACCATTGACCCCAACAATGAAGGGGTCACTTGAAGTGATCCATGAGGCATCTGTGAGTGAACGTGGACCAGGAGGAGCCTCTCAGGCCATCCAGTGAGCTGCCCTGTGACGAGGACTCCCCAGGTGACAGGTGATGACATGGACTCTGCATGTGTCCAGCATGCAGGATATACAGGGGGATAGGAGCCCTAGGTGGGGGTCATTCTGTCACCCTGAGGCCCTCCCCTTCTGCTGACCTCAGCATGGGTTGAGCCTCTTGGGCCCTGAGGTGGGCACCCAGGATGAACCACTTATCCCCGCACAGTTCTGTGAGGGGGAGGGGCAGCAACCCGGAGGGTCAGAGGTCCATGCCCCCAGCCCTGGTGAGGCCCCGGGGCTCCCCTTACACCAGCAGGCCTGGGGCCCCAGAGGAACCATCTGCCCTGGGTGTGTTGCCCTCCAGAAGCTACCCCAATGCTGGGCAGCCTGAGTGTCCCAGCCCCCCTCCAGCCACAGCCAGAAACAGTAGCGGTGGCTGGGAGATTCTAGAACTTTACTTTAAAGCACTTATGTTGCAGACTGCCCAACCAGAATCCTCACCACAAAGTGAGCCCAGGGTAATTCCCCATGGCCAGCCAGGCAGGAAGGTCAGGCCACACCCCCTGCATTGAAGTGGAGGGCAGGAAGATGCTGAACCCTGGGCCCCTGGAGGCCAGGGTTGGGTGCACACAGCCCAGCTCTGTGTGCACGCTGGGGGTGGTGTAGGCAGTGCACACTATGTGTACCCTGATGCCTGGGGAGAGAACACGGTCCAGGAGAACACGGGGGTGTTCTCTGCCCCAGATTCAAATCAGGAGGATGTCCCACACCACCACGGCCTTCAGAAGCATCGTATTCAAAATACCTGGCCAGCTCAGACGATGGCCTGGCACTGCCTGGGGACAAGAGGAGAGGCCGCCCTGATGCAAGCCCACCCCTTGGTCCCATCTGGGAGGGGGCTGGACTGCCAGAGGCTGGACGGCCTTTCCTGCAGCACTTCTCCCCTCCCCACCTCTTCCTTGTCCTTTCTTCCAAGTGAGTAGGGGAGGGGACAGTCTTTCTAAAGCACCGGGAATAAACATGATGCCCCAGGAAGCTGTATCACAGACACTCTGTTTTGCGTCCTCCATGCCTGGAACTGGGGCCATGCATGCTCCAGTTAGAGATGCATGTAGGCATGTGGCCCTTGGAGTTAATCAGAGCAACTAAACGGAAAAACGATCTGAGAAAATTATCACAGTGACTCCCGACATTGCGGGTGTGGTCGTGAAGGGGAAAGGCTTGAGTCGCATTGCAGGACTGGAATACGGATAGTGTGTGCTAGCTTCCTGCACTCGCATTCCAGAACACTTCCAGAAGGACCGAGGGGATCTCCGAGGCCCTTAGCTAGGAGAACAGAGTCTGTGAACCCAGGGGCGTGGGCAGGCGAAGAAGGCGGCATGTGCGTGGCCGTCCCTGCGCAGCTGTCTCCTGACCGTCGCGCAGGGGGCCTTTCCACGGCAAGTTCCCCTGTTTACAACGGGCGGTGGAGCAGCCTCTCTGAGAGGCTGGACCACAGTGGAAGCTGCTGAGCAGCTCAGGTCCTGGGGATGCTCCTGTGAGCCACACATCTCAGGGGGAGGAGTCAGGAGGAGACACAGCAGCCCGGAAAGGCGAGGGCCAAGGAAAGGGCCTGTAAAAAGCTAAGTTCCACATTCCCAGGGACCAGGTGTTTCCACTTTAGGTGGTGAGTCTGTGTGTCAGATGTCTGTCCCGGCGCTTGCACATGGACTCCTGAAAGCCCTGGGCAGCTGCATGTGGCCCAGGGGCCCTGTGTGCCCAGCTGTCCTCAGAGAGGACCCTCCTCCAGGCCCAGAGAGCGGGGTGGGGGCCCTGCTGTACCCCTTTATCTTCGCAGTTCTGGCTTTCTTTGCGCCAAGCAGCTCAGTGTGTGGTTAACCAGTGCTGTGCTCCTTGAAATCTGTCCACAGCTCTCATCCCCTCCCGGTGAGTCCCAGTTCCTCACTGAGGTTTTGGGACCCTCTGTGGCCGGCCCCTGCAGCCCCAGTCCAGCTGGGAAGATGAGACGGACCCAGTGACAGTGCAAGCAGCGGTCCAGGGACCCAGGAGGACACACAGCACAGCACGGGCTCCGTGCAGGGGTGGGGGCAGGGCAGCTGCTTGAAGGAAGTGGGTCCCCATGCGTGGGTTTGACCACAGGGACTAGGGAATAGGCATCTGGGCAGGAAGAAGCTGGAGTGTCCGGCGCACACAGGACTGAGGCTGGACAGTGGGCACTGGGCTGGCTCCTTCCCTTCCAGGACCACCTCGGCTGGCACTTTGTGCTCCGTGTCTCCAAACTGAAACACCCCTCAGTTCAGGGCTGGAAGGCAATCGGCTCCCATGACGGACACTGGGCACAGGAGACTGGCTGCTCCTCTATGAGCCTTGGGGCGGGCCGGCTGGGCCACGGCTGCCTCAGGTCACCTTCACTGTCCCCAGCTCTGTTCACAGGGACTGAGGGAGCAGAGAAGCCACGAGCAGGGAATTAACATGGGCGCCTTCCACTGGACAGGACGCCTCTGGCTGCCGATGCCCATGGGCTCTGTGGGGGCTGAGGGAAGCCTCCAGGTTCCAGTATCAGTCACTCAACCCTGCCAGTAATCTGCAAGCAAAACTCACGAAAGGCACCCGCCAGCCCATGATTTTCAATTGATTCCTGAGTTATGAATCACTTCATGCAATTTTATCTCTCATAAAACATGACCCCTAGGTACAGAGGGGAGCGGTTGTGAAGGAACATTGGAAGCAGTGGGGCCAAGGCATCCAGGCTGCTCCAGTAGCCTCGTGCACTTCCCAGAGCTCAGGCTGACCTTTGGCAGGTCACATGCCCACCCAGGACTACAGAGCCCCCACCTCCCAGCGAGGCTGGTTGTGTGACCAAGCTCTCTCCGGAAGGGGAAGGGAGTGGTTTGCACAAGTGCTAGAATCCGCCCTAGGAGAGAGAAGCAGACCCTCGTCCTTCTCTCTCTGTCCTGTGCGTAGGGACGAGGCACCTCTTCTGGAGGAAAGGGCATCAGGGACAGGAGCCTCCTGGACCCGCCCTGGACTTTCCACCTCCAGACCCAGCGTGAGGGGTGCCAACTTCCATCTGCCTCTCAGCTGTAGGGCGTTGGTTCCAGCTGCAGAGCCTTGTCCTAAGCAGGATGGCAGTGCCAGGGGATATTTCTCATGGGTTCCTTGGGTCCGGCTGCTCCCAGGAGGCAGCTGCCTGACGTTTCCAGCCCCCACTTGTGGGTCTGTGTGGGTGACAGCCGAGTTCAGCTCCAGCCCACTACCCCTCCAGGAGGCAGTTTCCAGACAGGCAGCTGGCAGTCCGGGCCCGCGACATTTCGGCCCCACCCAGAGCCACCTGGGGACGTGGACTCTGGGCTTTCCGCACCCTCGGCTTGTTCCCTGATGCTGGCGGCCCCTGGCAGTTACTTACCCGTCATCCTCGCCTGGAGCGCCAGCCCCAGCCTACACCAGTGCTTCCCTCTTTCCACGAGCCTGGAGCTGCTCTCCTGAGTGGAGGGCATTCCCTACACAGAGCAGGCAGGAGCCAAGGGGGCAACTGAGCCTTCACACCTGGACCCACCGTACAAACTGTGTGTGTGCACTCAGCTCCCAGGAAGGGCGGGGCTTTGGAGGGAGTGGGGTGCCACCCTCCTTTTATCCTTGTTTGGACCAAAAGAGAAGGGCCCGAATCAGCCTGGCAGGTGCCGGAGGAGAGGGCGGGGCAAAGAGCCCCTCCGCCCCTCCCCGGGAGGCTGTGCCCCCCCCCGGAACCCCGCTTTGGGGCGCCCCGCCCACGCCCCGTCCGCCCTCTCCGTATGGACCCGCCACGTGGGACTCGGCCTCCTAACAGCCGCTCTACCCTACTGATGATGTCACCAGCTTGGCTTCTGCTGTTTTCATCTCCCTGGCTGAGCTGCTTGCTTCAGGGTTAAATTCATTGTATTGCCTGTCTATTTGTAAAGCCTGACAAGGCCCCTCTAATAGATCAGAGGGCTGCGCTCAGAGGTCAAAGGTGCTCACATGTTGGGAAGGGGATCAAAACAGGAGGAGGGCTGCCAAGCACAGCCAGACTTACTAATGCCAGAATTTCCTCATCTGTCTCTGCTGGGCGGCCCTGCTGGTTTCACTGTATCCAATTCAACAGGAACCTAGCCAGACGATTTCCCCTGAATTTCCACAGAAGGAAGTTCTGCTCTTCTTCCTACTTTCAAAAAGGGCCCCCGGGGGAGAGCAGAACCTAAGATAAGGTGTGTACCTTATCTTAGACAAAGGAGGCAAAAATATACAACGGAGAAAAGACAAAGGTCTGTCCAGTTAAAGTTATGGTTTTTCCAGTAGTCATGTATGGATATGAGAGTTGAAACATAAAGAAAGCTGAGGGTCAAAGAATTGATGCTTTTGAACAAGACTCTTGAGAGTCCTTTGGGCTGCAAGGAGATCCAGCCAGTCCGTCCTAAAGGAGATCAGCCCTGAATACTCATTGGAAGGACTGATGCTGAAGCTGAAGCTCCAAAGCTTTGGCCGCCTGATGCGAAGAGCCGCCTCATTAGAAAAGACCCTGATGCTGGGAAAGGCTGAAGGTAAGAGGAGATGGGGACGGCAGAGGACCAGATGGTTGGGTGGCATCACTGACTAAATGGACATGAGTTTTCGAAAACTCCAGGGAAGCCTGGAATGCTGCAGTCCATGGGGTTGCAGATAGTCGTACACAATAGAGAGACTGAAAAACAACATGTAAAAGAATGAAACCAGAGCACTTTCTAACCCCGTACACAAAAGTAAACGCAAAATGAACTGAAGACTTAAGTGTGAGACCAGAGACTGTGAAACTTAGAGGAAAACATTGGCAGAACCCTCTCCAACACAAATAACAGCAAGATCCTCTATGAGCCACCTCCCAGAGTAATGGAAATGAGTACAGAAATAAACTAACGGGGCCTAATTAAACTTAAGAGCTTTTGTAAAACAAAGGAAACTGTAAGTAAGGTGAAAAGACAGCCCTCAGAATGGGAGAAAATAATAGCAAACAAAACAACTGACAAAGAATCAATCTCTAAAATATACAAGCAGCTCAGGCAGCTCAATACTACAAAAGCGGACAACCCCATCAAAATGTGAGTAAAAGGCCTAGACAGACGCTTCTCTAAAGAAGACACATGCATGGCTGATAAACACATGAAAAGGCGCCCAGCTGCCAGGGGCTGCACTGGGCATTCCTGACAGAATGGAGGCATGGCCCCAACCCCCTCTCCTCATTCCACAGCCACGGTCCCAGGATGAAAGAGTTAGGTTTTGTGATTCTGACTTGGTCTTTCCTTTCTTCGGTTGAGTTGGCTGGAAAGAATGTTAAGGTGCTTATTGTTCTTGAGAGAAGCATGAGAAAGCACAAAGCCTTCTACAGTTGTGCCCAGATAATAATCTATAAAGTAACCATTGACATTGTTCAAGGATTTTTACAAAGAACGTCCCAGGATGAGCATGTAGGCCACAGCTTGAGGCCATGGGAAGGATTGTTATCTGGGACCTGTTTGTGAGGGAAATGTTTATGGCAAAGGAAGTTTGCTGAGTTTAGGGTTTAGGAATAATTAAGAATAGTTTAGAGATCTCCTTCCAGCTCAAATGGTGAAGACTCTTCCGGTGATGCAGGAGACCAGGGTTCGGTCCCTGGGTTGGGAAGATCCCCTGGAGAAGGGAATGGCAACTCACTCCAGTATTCTTGCCTGGAGAATCCCATGGATAGAGGAGCCTGGTGGGGTACAGTCCACGGGGTCACAAAAAGTCAGACACGACTGAGTGACTAACATTCAACATGCAAGAACAGTTAGAAGCCTTTTTAGGAGATAGTGAGCTTAGGATACTAGGAGCAAGCAGGATTTAGAAAGATAAGAAATAAACTAAGGAATGTGGTATGCAGCCCAGACATGAGCATGAGTTACAATGGAATCACAAGTAAACAGGATTCTGAGAGAATCCCTGAAGCAGGAACTCTGTTTGAAGGGCAATAATGAGACAATAAATCTGGATTAGGGGGAACTGAAAATGTCAAACCTCTGACCTAATGCTTTTGTCAAAGTATAAAAGAAGACCGGATGCTTAAAATAAACATGTAGCCCCGCACCTTGAGTCAGAGAGCACCTCATTCCTCGCCGACACCACTCATCTCCTCAGAGTGATCCCCTGGCTGCTGGAGCTGGACTCTGGCACTCAACTTCACTCATTATTAGAGAAATGCAGATCAAAACCACAACGTGGTAACATCTCACACCAATCAGAATAGCCATCATCAAAAAGTCTACAAACCATAAATGTTGGAGAGAGTGTGGAGAAAAGGGAACACTTTTATTCTGTTGGTGGGAATGCAAACTGGTACAGCCACTATGGAGAACAGTGTGCAGCTTCCTTAAAACCTGGGAATAGAAATGTCATATGACCCAGCAATCCCACCACTGGACATACACCCCGAGGAAACCAGAAATGAAAGAGACACATGTACCCAAGTTTCACTGCAGTACTATTTACAACAGCTAGGACATGGAAGCAAAGCTAGATGCCCACCGACGAATGGATGGATAAAGAAGTTGTGGTTCACGTGCATGATGGATATCACTCAGCTATGAAAGGGAGCACATTTGAGTCAGTCCTAATAGGTGCGTGAACCTAGCACCTATTGTACAGAGTGAAGTAAGTCAGAAAGAGAAGGGCAAATACTGTATAGTTATGTATATATATGGAATTTAGAAAGACGGTACCAATGATCCTACATGCAAGGCAGCAAAGGAGACATAGATATAAAGAACAGACTTTTGGACTATGTGGGAGAAGGCAAGAGCGGGATGATTTGGAAGAATAGCATTGAAACATGTATATTTCCATATGTAAAATAGATGACCAGTGCCGGGAGCCAGCGTGAGAAATCCCACTTGTGACAAGGTCATGCGGCAGAGATCTGATGGGCAAAGCGAGTCAGATCTCAGGGTTTCCCCTGGTATTTCTTGCGCATGTTCCCCCAAACCCCAAAATCTGCCGGCCTTTGTACTCTGCTTTTCCACTCTTCTGACACTCTCTGGAAAAAAGTTAATTCAGGGCTTCAGTCTCCTGCAAAAGGATGTCTCGGCTTAAAATCCCCTCTGATAACTCTTTAGCTTGCCTAACAGGTTCCCCTGGGCCTCTTACAGCTTGTGAATTGCTTACAGCCCCTCAACCGCGAGAGGCACAAGAAGCTTAAAACATCCTAGGAACGCAGGGGCTTCCGAGGTGTCAAGATCATTAGAATAAAACGTTAAGCGTTTCATTGTTGAGCCAATACTTGCTGCCAAATTTTCATATCTTTTATTTGTTGATATAGTTGGTATATAGAAAAAACAAGTAGCAATATTAGATCTTTGAGTTAAGTACCTTCTTTGTTATAACCCACTGCACCTTTGTTCTATGGAGATGTAACTTTAGTGCTTTAAGGAGATGCAGATTAAAGAAAAACACTTCAGGGGAAACGAGATTAACAGTCATGAAGGAAGAGAGCCAAAATGTGTTAACAAGCCTCTTGGCCATAAGATAATGAAAATCACCTGAGACCTTTTGTATACAAAAAGATATACGGAAAGGGTCTGGGCTGCTAATGCTGCATAATTTTGTATTACCCCTTGATCTCTATGTACAATCAAAAAGGTATAAAAGGCCTTTCTAGACAATAGAGGCTGGGCCAGTCATTGGAAGGCCTGGTTTCCCCCGTGTCTCCTCTTTTACTCTAATTTCAGGCTGAATTCCCATCTGGGGCGTGGAGGCTCGCCATGTCTACTTACTTGTCCTGGCTTCTAAGATCCTTAAGAGAGAGAGCCCAAGGCGGGGCACTCTCTGACATTCAAACGGACGCCAGCGGCCTAACGTAGACAGTGCAAACTCCTTGTCTGGAACTTTACTGGCTTTCCACGTAAACCAAGTTATTCATCCTCTTTTCTCCACTTATTTTTCCTACTACACTATTTCTTCCTAAGGTAATCATCTGTTAATAAATAAATAAGTTTTTCCCTCGCCAATGCTGTCCCTGCTTCAAATTCCCTGGATCCACTGGGGCTGGACCCCAGCAGACCAGTGCAAATTCAGTGCATGAAGCAGGGTACCCAAAGCTGGTGCTCTGCAACAACCCAGAGGGAAGGGGTGGGGAGGGAGAGGGGAAGGGTGTTCAGGATTGGGGGGCATATGTATACCTGTGGCTGATTCATGTTGATATATGGCAAAACCCATCACAATATTGTAAAGTAATTATCCTCTAATTAAAATAAATTAATTGGGAAAAAAGAAGAATACTGGAGTGGGTAGCCATATGCTTCTCCAGGGTTCTTTCTGACCCAGGGGTTGACCCAGGTCTCCCAAACTGCAGGCAGGTCCTGTGCCACTGGAGCCACCAGGGATGCCCTAAAGGCGCTTCCACGGTCGTCCTGACAGTGGCGCTGCCGTCAGAGTCCACAGCGTCTCAGAAGGGCCCCCCTTCCTTAGCCCCACTCTAGCATTCTTGTCTGCGCGCCTTTTGGTGATGGCCTCTGCTGACATTCCTGAGGTGATACCGCACTGTCAACTTGATGTCTTTACCTCTAATAATTCACCATGCTGTGCAAATTTTCGTGAGTTTTTTTTCTTTGAGCATTGTGAATTGCGTTTACCTGTTGATATTTTCTTCTGATAGCTTGCACTTTCTTTCATCTTTGTGTGATTAGTTCCTCCTGAGTGTTTTTGAGGGTACCTATCGTCACAGTTCACAGTCACAATTATTGTGTGTTTGTTGCTCAGTCGTGTCCGACTCTTTGTGACCCCATGTATGGGGGTCCTCCAGGCTCCTCCATCCATGGGATTTTCCAGGCAAGAATACTGGGGTAGGTTGCTGTTTCCTTCTCCAGGGAATCTTTCTGACCCAGGGATCGACCCTGGATCTCCAGCATTGCTGGCAGAGTCTTTACTGTCTGAGTCACTAGGGAGATTATTAAGTGCCCATAAACAATGATTAAGTGATTATCAAGTGCCCATAAACCATGATTTTATTTTGCTTTTGCTGTTGTGGGTAATGGCCACAAGGTGGAAGGATTTCCTGTGAGCTGCTGTGGTTATCCTGGAACTAGAACTTTACTGGAAGTATTGTTTTGGTGTTGTAAATAAGAGTGTAATTTGACAGAACAAACACCAAAAAACTTGTCTCTCTCTCTCTCTCTTTTTTTAAATTAAATTAACTTGTATTTCTTATTGTAGTAACATTTTTTACAAGGTGGTGGGGGCTGAAAGTGTACAAAATGTTTTTCACCTATACATATACATGTATCTGTTCAGCTTTGGATTGCTTTCCCATATAATTTATTACAGACTGTTGATAGACCTCCCTCAGTGTTCATAAGCTTTTGATGGCACCAGACACTTGGGCCCTAGTGTGGTCAGGCCTCAGGCGGGAAGGCTGGATTCCGTCGCCTTGCCATCCTCTCTTAGGGCCCGTGGAATCGTCTGCATAGAAGGAAGGGTTGGCTTGAATCCACCTTTCCCCTCCTCATGCTTCTTCTTTCTTTCCCAGCAATGGAGCTGTGCCAGAGCAACCAGGCCAAGAGCATCCTCCCAGAATGACTGAGAAGTGTGAGCAGGTGCGGGGGCTCCTCAGAAGCCATGATCAATGACTGTGGTTCTGGGGTCTCCTGAGTGCCGTGGCCCCACGCCCTGCTCAAAGGGGTTGTCGTCAGGCTTGGTGGTGGAAGCAGCCTGGGTATTGAGATGTCACGGGTAGAAACCATTCATTTCTTTCCTGAGAGAAGGTCCCCTTCTACTTTGTTTGGGAGACCCCCTTTTTAATACAGAAAAATGACACGCTTTAATTACATAGTAAGGATTACATCATGTACACGCATACAATAACCACAAAGATCAAGAAACAGAACACGGTGAGTGGACACCCAGGAGCGCCCTTCTCTGGTCACAGCCTCCTCCCCGCCGAGGTCACTGTGCTCTGACTCCGAGCCAGTGGTCTTGTCCTTGTCATTTCCCCCTGGCACGCAGCCCAGCCTCGCCTCGCCCCAGCTCTGTACGTGGTGTGTTGTGCATGCTGGCTGTCGCCCTGGTGTCTCAGCGGTGTGTCCGTGGCTGGTTTCGGGTGTGGCTCCTGAGGGTGCAGAGTCCATGCCTGTGTATCCTGGCGCAGTGTTTGCGGGCTTGTGTTCAAGTCGGAGCATCACTGTGGGGCCACGTGCTCTTGGACCCTGCGATCTGAGGTAGGACCGTTTCAGAAGGGGTTGCACCCCTGCAGGCACCAGGCTTCTCATTGCTCCCTGTCCTGCTGGTATTTGATACTGTGATTTTCCTGTCTGCCAGTCTGGCAAGTGTATGCATAGCTTATTCTTATGGTTCCAATCCCTAGACTATTAGGAAAGTTGCTCATCGTATTGCACGCATGGATTATTTTCTGTTTTTAAGTTTTACAAATTTGTGGTCACACGCGTGTAACACCTGCCAGCTTAGTCCCTGTTGAAGTGCGCATCTCATGGTCCAGCACACTGTTTCTTCTGTTTTTTCCCTCATATAGATTATTACATTTTTAGTAGAGTTCCCTCTTCTATTCAGTTGGTCCTTTTTCATTATCAACTTGATATATTATTAGTTTATTTTCATCCCAAACTCTTAATTTATCCCTCCCTTCTGACTTCCTTTGATGATCATAGCTTGCTTCTCTCTGCCTGTGAGTCTGTCCCTGTTTTGTACACCTTCCTTTGATGATCATAGCTCGGCTCTCTCTGTCTGTGAGTCTGCTCTGTTTTGTGCACCAGCTCACTGGGATGAATTTATAGGTCCCATCTGTATGTGCTCCTGCAAGAAACGACTTCTTCTCCCTGATTTGCCCCGTTAGGCTGATAATTTCTTGGCGCATCCTTGCTGCTGCCAGTGTGAGCATCTCGCTCTGCTTTATGGCTGGGTAGGATTCCAGTGTATAGATGTATCACACAGTCTTCATTTTTCTGTCGGTGGTGAATTCTGAGTCTTGGCTATTGTGATAGTGCTACCCTGAGAGTCAAAGTGCACGTGTCATTTTGAATGGTGATTTTCTCTGGACCTAAGCCCAGGAATGGGATTGCGGGATCATATGATACCTCTGTGTTTAGTGTTTCAAGGACCCTCCATGCTGTTTTCCATCGTGGTTTCACCATTTACATTCCCACCAAGATTGTAGGGAGACCCCCCTTTCTGGACATCCTCTACAGTATTTATTCTTTGTAGATCTTTTCAGTGATGGCCACTGTGACCAATGTGAGGTGGTACCTCATTGTGGCTTTGATTGGCATTGATTTAATAATTATTGATGTGGAGCATCTTTCCCTGTGCTTTTCTTACTTTACACTTTGTGATTACAATTCACCTCCTGAAAGTTGGCCTTGTTTGGAATTCTTTTCCAATGATTTACCCAGGACCTTTCTTGAGGGCTGGTGTCATTTACAGCCCTGTTGGACTTGTGACTGTTAAGAGCCCTTCAGCCCCTGTTTCAAAGTGTATATATTGATCTGAACAAGCTCCTTACTCCCTGTCCCTCTGCCTTTCTTTTTTAGTATCCATGAGTTTCTTTTCTAAGTCTGTGAGGCTGTTTCTCTTTTGTAAAGAAGTTCATATGTATCTATGTTTAGTTTCTACTGGAAGTGATGACCTATGATACTTGTCAATCTTTTTCACTCACCTCACTCAGTACCATCATGGCCAGTTTCTTCCCTGTAGCTGGAAATGGCATCGTTTTGCCTTCTTTGTGACTGACTAACATTGCATTGTGTAGGCACCTCATTTTTCTGTATCCACCCATCTGTCCCTGTATACTCAAGTCGCTTCTGTGTCTTGGTTATTGTCCCTAGTGCTGCCATGATCTTTGGGGTGCAGGTGGCTTTTTAAATTTTGGTTTTCTCTGGATCTATGCCTAGGCATGAAACTGCTGGTCACTTGGTTCTTTTTGTTTAGTTTTTAAGAACCTCCATAATGTTCTCCCTAGTGGGTATACTGATTTATACTGCCACCAACACTGTAGGAGGGTTCCTTTCTCTCCATATCTTCTGCAGGATTTATTTAGGTTTTTGATATGGCTGTTCTGATCAAGGTGAGGTGATACCCCATTGTACATTTGATTTCCCTTTCTCTGAGAACTAGTGATGCTGAGCATTTTCTCTTGTGCTTTATGGCCATCTCTATGACATCTTTGGAGAAATGTGCAGTTAGAGTATTGGATAATTTTTTATTGGATTTTTAAAAATATTGAGCTGTACAAGTTGTTTGTATGTGCTGGGCATAAATTCTTTGTGGGTCTCTTCATTTGCAAGATTTTTTTCCCATTCTGATGGTTGTCTTTTTCTTTCACTGATGGTTTCCTTTGCTGTATGAATACATTTTTTTTTTTAACATTTGTTAGGTCCCATTTGTTTACTTTTGTTTTATTTTTCATGATTCGATGAGGTGGATCAAAAAAGAACTTGCTGCATTTTATGTCAAAGCATGTTCTTCTCGTTTCCTTAAGAGTTTCATAGTTTCTGTCCTTTTATTTAGATCTTCAATCTATTTGGAGTTTGTTTTTGTGTATGGTGTTAGGAGCATTCTAATTTCATTGCTAAGGAAGCTGCGCAGTGTCCTCCACAGTGGTTGCTCCTCATTTCCATTCCCAGCTTTGGTGTAGGAGGGCTCCCCTCTCTCTACAGCCTCTCCAGCATTTGTTGTTTGTAGAGTTTCCATCTATGGCCATTGTGACTAATGTGAGGTGATACCTCACTGAGGTTTTGATTTACATATTTCTCATATTTAGTGATGTTGACATATTTGCATGTGATTTTTGAATTTATTTATTTTAATTGGAGGCTAATTATAATATTGTGGTTCTTGCCTTACATTGACATGGATCAGCCACGAGTGCTGCATGTGATTTTTAAAAACTGTGTGAGTTAAACTTACTTATTCAAATTGTCTTCTTGAATGCCTGCTCTGTTTTTAATATTTTTCTGAGGACCTCCCCTAGGACATTTCTTGAGGGCAGGTGTTTTTTCACTTACATCCCACAGGCCTTGGGAGTATTAAGTGCCCATGAGCAATGGTTTCAGAGTTGTTGTTATGGGAAATGGCCACAAGGCGGCAACATGTTAATGCCCAACTCTGGTTACTGGGGGCAACCAGAGCCTTAGGGAAAGTCTTGTTCCTGGATTGTCAATTGAGTGGAATGTGCCAGAAGACTTAGCAGCAGTGCCGGAAGAAACACCCAAGGCTTGTGTCCCATTCCACCTTCCTTCCTTAGCCCTATCCCCTGGACACATCCCAGTTCCGGGAACACCACTCTGTGGAGGGGGCGGTCATCCATGGGTGGGGCGGTCCTAAGGAAGGAACATGGAGGCAGGAGCCCCATCAGCGGGAGACGTGGAGCCCAGGGGAGTTTTCAGAGCTCTTCTGGGTCAAAGACGGCACCGTCCTTTGGGTGTGTTAGGCGGAGTTTCGCTTCAGGAGGACCTATCTCTACACCCCCCTCAGCCCCAAGACCGTCCATCCACGGGACCCAAGCCTGCCCAGGCCTCAGGGCCATGGCAGCAGCGGGGAGCAGAGTCAGCGCTCTCTTTCTGTGACCTGTGCTTTGCATTGGCGTATAGGTGACTTACAACGTTGTAGAGTGTGCTGCTTGTTTGTTTCAGGTGGACAGCAACGTGATTCCCTCATGCATAGCTGCGTAAAGGGTCCCTTTTGGGTTCCCTTCCCACATAGTTTGTTATGCAGTATTGAGTAGGGGTCCTCGTCCTATAGTGGGTTCTTGTTGATCATTTTATAAAGAGTCGCGTGTGTATGTTCATCCTACCTGCTCATTTCCTCCACCCACCTCACTTCCGTCTCGGTAACCAAGAGCCACTGTGCTATGTTGTCAGGCCACTTCAGTTTGGTAAAGAAGTTCATTTGCATCCATTTTTAGAATCCACCCCTAAGTGATGTCATAGGATGCTTGTTTTCCTTTGTCTCACGTCACTTCGTGTGAGTGATGTGATTTACTCTACTCCCTTCCTTGTTGCTGGACATGGCGTGATGTCAACCTTTTATGACTAATATTGCTCTGTGTGTGTACCCCATCTTTTTTACCCATTCATCTATTCTTATCCACTTAGGCTTCTTCCATGTCTTGGCTATTGTATACAGAATGCTGCCATGAATATTGGGGTGCACCTGTCTTTTAAAATTATGGTTTTTTCTGGATCTGTGCCCAGGAATGGGATTGCTGGGTCTTTTGGTGCATCTCTGTTTAGTTTTTTAATGAACATTTGTCCTGTTCTCCTTTGTGGATTTACTGACTTTCATTCCCACCAACAGTTAGGAGGGTTCTTCTTCCTCCATTCCCTCTCCAGCATTTATTGCCGCAGATTTTGGATGCTGGCCGTTCTGGCACGCGTGAGCTGACGCCGCCTCTGACCCGCAGTTCTCTAATACTTACAGATAAGCTGTTTGCATGTTTTGGAGAGAAATTCTTCATGGGTGTCTTTGCACATATTAGTTCCATTATGAGATTTGTCTTTTTGTTGTGTTTATGGTTTTTCCTGCTGTGCCAGTGCTTTTAAGGGGATTTAGGTTCCATTTATTTATTTTTGTTTTATTTTTCATGATTCTAAGAGGTGGGTCAAAGAAAAACTTGCTGCATTTTATGTCAAAGTGTATTCTGCTTTCTCCCTTGAAAGTTTCATATTATCTGTCCTTTATTTAGGTCTTTAGTCTGTTTGGAGTTTATTTTTGTGTATGCTGTTATGCAGTATTCTAATTTCATTATCATGATCATTTCTTAAAAAACCTGTCCACTGTTCTTCATAGTGGCTGCTACTAATCTATCTTTTCCCTAATAGGGTGGGAGGGTTCCCTTCTTTCCACCCTTTTCCCAGCATTTATTGTTTGTCAACATTTGGACAACGATCATTGTGAACCATGTGAAGAAGTACCTTTTTTTTAAGTTTTGATTTGCATGTCTCTAATATTTAGTTGAGTTCAGCTATTTAAAATCCTAGAAGATGATGCTGTCAAAGTGCTGCACTCAATATGCCAGCAAATCTGGAAAACTCAGCAGTGGCCACAGGACAGGAAAAGATCAGTTTTTATTCCAGTCCCTAAGAAAGGCAAAATCCCCTTCTATTTTTAAATTCTAATTTCTTCTAACTTGGCCTTGGAATACAGAATGAAGCAGGCTAACAGAATTTTGCCAAGAGAATGCACTGGTCATAGCAAACACCCTCTTCCAACAACACAAGAGAAGACTCTACACATGGACATCACCAGATGGTCAACACCATCTGATGTGGAAATCAGATTGATTATATTCTTTGCAGCCAAAGATGGAGAAGCTCTATACAGTCAGCAAAAACGACCGGGAGCTGACTGTGGCTAAGATCATGAGCTCCTTATTGCCAGATTCGGATTGAAATTGAAGAACGTAGGGAAAATCACTAGACCATTCAGGTATGACCTAAATCAAATCCCTTATGATTATACATTGGAAGTGAGAAATAGATTTAAGGGACTAGATCTGATAGATAGAGTGCCTAATGAACTATGGACGGAGGTACATGACATGGTGTAGGAGACAGGGATCAAACCATCCCCAAAGGACTGGAAAAGGTTAGTTTTCATTCCAATCCTAAAGAAACGTAATGCCAAAGAATGCTCAAACTACCGCAAAATTAAACTCATCTCACACGCAGGTAAAGTAATGCTCAAAATTCTCCAAGTCAGACTTCAGAATATATGAACTATGAACTTCCAGTAGTTCAGGCTGCATTTTCAAAAGGCAGAGGAATAATGAACTATGGACGGAGGTACATGACATGGTGTAGGAGACAGGGATCAAACCATCCCCAAAGGACTGGAAAAGGTTAGTTTTCATTCCAATCCTAAAGAAACGTAATGCCAAAGAATGCTCAAACTACCGCAAAATTAAACTCATCTCACACGCAGGTAAAGTAATGCTCAAAATTCTCCAAGTCAGACTTCAGAATATATGAACTATGAACTTCCAGTAGTTCAGGCTGCATTTTCAAAAGGCAGAGGAACCAGAGATGATATTGCCAACATCCACTGGATCATGGAAAAAGCAAGAGAGTTCCAGAAAAACATCTATTTCTGCCTTATTGACAAAGCCAAAGACTTTGACTGGATGGAACACAATAAACTTTGGAAAATTTTGAAAGAGAAGGGAATATCAGACCATCTGACCTGTCCCTTGAGAAACGTGTACACAGTTCAGGAAGCAACAGTTAGAACTGCACATGGAACAACAGACAGGTTCCAAATAGGAAAAGGGCTAGGGTTAGGGGTTATTGTTAGGGCTAGGGCTAGGGCTAGGGCTAGGGCTAGGGCTAGGGTTTAGGGTTAGGGGTTATTGTTAGGGCTAGGGCTAGGGCTAGGGTCAGGGGTTAGGGCTAGGGTCAGGGGTCAGGGCTAGGGTCAGGGTCA